>OZ018401.1:57784775-58041361 GCA_963969585.1 Drosophila helvetica
ATGCATTGCCAGCACCAGACCAGACCAGACCAGACCAGAAGCTACGGAAGGAAGGCAATGCCTTTGTACAGCGGAAAGAACAGCAGAAGTAAGCAAACCTCTTGGAATCCCTTCGAGGAGAGAAGTAACAATATTTAATTAAATGAAGCAGATCATCATGTGGCAATCATTCAGCTTCCTCTGGCATACCAAACACTCGAATCGTCTCTTCTTCTCACTTTCTCACAAAACGAGTGTACTAAGTACTCGAGAGAGTACCTGCCCCGAGCAGTTGTTTAATGATCATCTCGCGTGTTTTCCCAATTTCATCGTCACTTTCTTTTAATTGGATTATTCCGCTTTGCCTATCACACCATTTCGGCTATAACAGTACATACCCCGAGCGCCCTTGAGCATGGGTAACTGTTTCGAATGGGTTTTAGTTCCATTTTGTCATTATGGAAATGTCTCTAATGAGATTCAGTAAAAAGAACAAACGGAAAGGCCATCATAAAGTAAGAGTAGGCAGTAAAATTGTCGAATATAATAATTGAATATCTCTCTGGCCAAACATTAAATTCACTCAAAAGGCGGTTCGTTGCATAATAACATTTTCCATGTCCTTGCTCGTTCGAAAATCGGCTCCTTCTTTGGGTATGACCGTCGAGGCCTTAGCCGCGACAGAACGCAACAACGAGAAAAGCTAAAAAATATGTAGTTGCACTTTGGGAAAAATGGGAAAAAGAACAATGGGGAGTAGGACTCGAATGGGGATGGATGCGGGGGCCGATGCAGTGCTGAAAAGTGAACCGACGCGACGCGACGCGTCGGGACGGTTGGCTAGTTGGCTGGTGGCTGGTGGCTGGTGGCACAGGACCCAGACAGAAGCCGATGCCAAACAAATGCTAATGAAAAGAGGCAGCAGAAAAAGATCCACAAACACTCAAGAGAGCGCTCTTTTTTATGGCCCCTACCACTGTTTCCATTTTCCATTCTCCATTCTCTGTTCTCCATTTTCCACTGGTCTACTAAATTAATAATAGAAAGTAACGAAGGAAAGGCGCGACGAGTGTATAATTAATTAAATAATAAGCCAGAGCCCTGGCCATACGATTCCCTGAACATGAAACATGAAAACGGACTTTTTACTCTTTAAGTTTTCTGTTCGTTTAATATGCATGATCTTGTTGTTGTTGCTGCAAATGCTACTACAATGCAGCTCGTTACGATTTCATGGACTGCACAAATTTCGGGCACACAGAAGGCAACCAAAAAACATTTGTAATATTTGCCATTTTCCCATTGGAAGTACTGATGCTGCTGCCGCTGCTGCTGCCGCTGCCGCTGCTGCTTCTGTTGCTGCATGCGGCAGCATAATTAAAACTCTGTGTGTCGCATGTTCCCAAATGCAGAAACTATGGACAAAAGTCCATAATCATCTAACATTATATTGGAATATGCTGCGCTTTGCTAAAACAGAAACCAGACTGTGGCCCAAACTCATAATTAATGCATTACCAAGAAGCTGGACCCGCAAATTCTGCATTTTAAAATATGTACTCGCCGCTTAATTTATATGTTTTGTTTAGTTTCAGTATCAGTATTAGTGTTGGCTCTTACCAAATTGTGCACTGACATGACCCACAAGTGCCAGGCATAGTAGCAGCAGCAGTTGCAGTTGCAGTTGCAGTGGCATCGGGGGAGATGGCGTCCGATCCCCCAGCGACTTGTTCGGGATGCCGCTGTGTGGCAGGCGTCTCAGCAACATGTTTCCAGTGCTACAGACAGTGCCGCCAGTGTTGTTGCTGTGTTGTGTTCTTGGCCGAGAGTTTTAAACACCTGCTTTCGGATTTGTCCTCACTCACGGGCATTCAATATTTTAGGATTTAAGGGTGTGGGGTGTGGGGTGTGTGGTGTGGAGGGTGTCGGTCGAGTCGCTTCTTTCGTTTCACAATTTCTGATTTATTTTTGCTTTATTTTTGCTGTTTTGTTTCGATGTCAGTTTTGTATTTCAATTTTCAGCCGCTGCCTCGCCTCGCTTTGGCATTTAGTTGATTTCTTTCTGCGTTTGCTTTTACAATATCATTTCCTTTGTTTCACATTGATTTTTCACTTGTATTCTATTTTGCTGTTGTTGTTGTTGTTTTGTTGTTTGTTGTTTCCAGATTTATTATTTTGCTGGTGTCGTTTTTCAATCATTGAACATTTAGCACTTGGGTCTGCAAGGAAGCCAGAGAAAGAATATTATTGAAGATTAATATAAAACAAGAGCAAAATCTAAATCATCTAACGTTTCTATGGAAATGGAAATGCAAATGAAAATGGAAATAAATGTGAAAATAAATACTTGTGGACTGGATTCGTGCCTTAAATATACCTTAAATGTGCGAATGCTTCGAATTTTCATTAGAATCACACACATCCTTAAGGACACTGGCGAATTGTAATGGAAACCGATTCGCTTTTGAAGCCGGCTCGTGTCTCCATTGCTGATTAAATTTGCCAGTTTCGCGGCGCCAGAGGCAGAACAGCCCGGAACAGCCCAGAACAGCCCGGACAAGGGCTGATATATTTGGTTATTCTGTCGGATGATTGAATAACAATTTCGAGCAGAATAAAAAGCCAATGCGAAAGCCAATTAATGTGTTACTCTTAGGCATCGAAAAGTTGGACGCAAAGAAGGAAAACCCAAGAACTTTCAAAGATTTTCAATCACTTTTGGTTTATTTGATTTTGGCTCGGACGCAAATAACAACAATATTGATGCGATGCGAAGCGAGGCGGGGGAGAAAACTGGTCAAAATCAGGCCAAACATTGTATTAGTTCTTTCCGGCGCAATTTCCTAAAAGTATGCTCCACAATATTTTGTAATTTCTTTCGCTTCTTGCGTTTGTGTTTGTGTTTGTGTTTGTCCAGCAAACTCTTGACTCTTGACTATTGGCGGATGGGCATGGGGATGGGCATGGGGATGGGCATGGGGATGGGCATGGGGATGGGGATGGGCATGGGGATGGGTATTGGGATGGTGCGATGCGGCGATGCGGCGATGGGGCGATGGCGACGACGATTTGTGTATTTTCGAGGCCGCTCCGATATTGATTCCAATTTGTGGGTGCATGAGGCACGGCGCTGAGGCAGCCCCGAAGGCCAGGCCATCCCGCCGCCATATGCCCACTGTTTGCTTGCCTTTTTCTCTCTCTGGCAAAGCGAACGAAGCGGGAAAAATAAATAAATCCCCTAGTATATGTATAGTATATGGCAGAGCAGGCGGGCGGGACCAACAAACATCGAATAGTATTAACAAATACTGAGCCAAAATACTGTTTTCCAATGAAAACGTGACTGGTGGTGAGGGGGCCCCCCCACACTGAAAACCGCATGAAAATATTTATGTATGCCATCGCATAGACAAATTTATATTTGCCCATATACCATATTAGATATTGGCATACTATATGTACATGTATATAATACTTGACCAATATCTGGCAAGCCAACGTCAACGTCACACACACACACACTACGCCGCATGCCATGCCGCATTTTCCACACATTTTGTCTAGTCGCCCACCTTCTGCTCTTTGATAACAATTTACGAGTGTGTGTGAGTTCTAATGAGATCCTATTTTATATATCATGTACGGGGGTATGTTCGATACTTTATGGACCATTTTGCAGCTCCATAAAGAATACCAAATGAATACAAATATATATACGATCCTGCGATCCTCTGCGGCGGCGTTCCTGCCTGGGATCCGCGCGTAACAGCCTTCTGCTGGTGGCAAATCAAGGTCCTCTTTATATTGAATATCGCGAAAATATGTAACCCCCATGTAGAGGCCAATAGAACGGCGTACCGGGTATAGCTACCAAAGCAGGAAAGCCATGACAGGAAGAGGGAATTTTCATCTTAATAATCATCTTAAAGCCCTTCAGTTCAAATGGCTGTCAGAGGGAACATCAACGGTGTCTAGCTTACTAACTCACTGTCCATTGGCCTGCACACTGCATCCCTTATTCCAGCATAAGCACCTCCTTCGGGGCACCCTCAAGGATCTGTTTCCGTGCGGACATTCTTGATTGACAGCAGCTTTTTCTGCTCGGAGACCATTAATCAGCTTAAGCAGACGG
The DNA here is from genome assembly GCA_963969585.1 of Drosophila helvetica. Lineage (NCBI taxonomy): Eukaryota > Metazoa > Arthropoda > Insecta > Diptera > Drosophilidae > Drosophila > Drosophila helvetica. Next base: position 57,788,887 of record OZ018401.1, read on the forward strand.
CGCGTGCGAAATTAAAATATGGCCAAAGTGAGACTCGGCACCCGGAATGGAATCGGCAGCCTGATGGCCAAATCAAGTGGCATCAGGTAGCACAATATACATATATCTTAGCAAATGCCTGAATGCGCTGCCAGAGGACTTTGCTTTTTATGAGGAAAATAAAGTTTGGATTTCCATTCGTTGAGTACAATTTCGCAGCTTCTTTTCCCGCTCTTCCGTCTTTCCGAGTGTCTAATTTTTGCCACGTAATTTATCTCTCTCTGTTCGCGGACACACGCACACCAGCACACCAGCACACATGTTTGTTGCTTCATTTATTCTCATCTCTCATCTCATCCACGACATTTCTCGTTTTTGCTACCTTTCTCTAACGTTCTGTGGGATCTCTGTGTTTTGTGGCCGGTTCGTATGGGCCTTGTGGCCATTCAACTGTGAGAGAGACAACAAAAAACCAAAAACAAAACAAAAAAAAGCCAACGACGGAAAACAACATACAAAATTATTCCTGTTTCTTTTCGTTTCTTGGCTCTGGCAATGCGTTTTTTTTGTTCATATGTACACGAGACAGACGACTATTGTATGGTAGGGGTATGAATATAGCTGGAATGATGCACACCCCTCCCTCCCCCTCAAACACCTACACTCTGGTAGGTACACCGACCGACAATCGTGGGAAATTAGGCAGAAACATATTTAATGCGATTTTCTTGATGAGATATCGTTTAATGGGCTCTTCTGTATATTTTTGCCGAGTTTTTCCCTTAGCCAGAAAGTCAAAAAAAAAAAAAACAGAAAAAAACAACAACTTTTACTCGTCCTCTTTTTATCGATTCGAACGTAGTAAAAGATAAAGTTCGTATTTGACTAATGTACTCGTGCATTTCCCAACGATACTCACAGCGCTTGAATGCGATTCCGGGTTATTGCTTGACTTCAAAGGGAATTTCGTTGGTTCATAGGGCCAATTAAAGGCAGTTGAGATATCTGTGGGTGGGAAGTCTTTCTCCTAGACAGCTTTCTCCCGTAAACGACTCATTAGAGTGGAATCCAGTGGCTTGGGAAATCAAACGAGAGAAGACAAAAAGGAACTCCTCATTCCGGACTTTGTGCAGTATTTAGCAATGTTTTTTTTTTCAGTTTCAGTAGCTTTCAGTTTTCAGCTTTTAGCTTTTAGTTAATGAATCGCGAATACACAAGTTTGGCCTGCAACAATAAATATTCTGCGAGTTATGCGTACGGAGGAGGCTTTCAACGACTTGTCGACACGTGAGAGGCGCATTAAATAATTCACAGGTGGTGGCATCATCTAAATCTACATCATATGCGGGTCGCTTTCATCATTCAAGGAACGCAAGCGCTCGGACTTTTCGCAATTAAAGAGGAGGCGAAGGAGGAGTGGGAGTGAGAGAGTGGAAAATATATCATGACTGGCCGGCCGCACTTTTCACTGTAGTGAGGAAACGGAGGCTAAGCCGAGAGTGGACTCTTCCACTTCTCTCCTCTGGGCTGCCGTGCAAAGACAAACCCATAAAAATGTCACAATTCATCAACGACGCTAAGTAGTTTCATGTTTTTTTTGCTGTTTTTTTTTTGTTCTAACGTCACGAGGAGAGTGGCTACAAATTTGTTGAGCTTTTAGCGTGACCTCAGTGAGCTTTTGTTTCCTTTTTTTTTTTTTTTTTTAAAGACTCCTCCTGCCAAAAACTTTGCCCTGAAGCATGCAGCATACGAGTACGAGTACGAGTGTTTGTACAATATTCCAACAACATATAGATATAATCGTTTGAACTTTAATGGAGCAATGTCCTGAAAACATCATCAGCATCATCATCCTTGGAGCAGCAGGAGCCACAACAGGAGCCACAACAGCAGCCCCAACCCCCAGCCCAACCCCAGAAACTTATTATCAAAACAGCAATCAACAACTTTTAATAATTTTCCATAGATGCCACAGCAGAATGGCGACGCGTCGTTACGCTCTACACTCGTGATGGGAAAAATAAATAATCTTCTTTTTTATCGGTGCGTGGACCCACTACGACTAACAAAATAATAGTAGAAAAAAGAAAACCAGGAAGCAAATGGGAAATGGAATATGCGGAAAAGTGTATTCGCTGAATATGTCACAAAAGCTTTTAAACAATTTTCACCCCGCCTTTTTTTTCGTTCCCGCTGTACGAGTATCTTGTCTCCATTCCATTCCATTCCGTTCCTATTTTATTTTCTCTTTTATTTAAATGCATTTATGGCTATGCTATTTTTGTTTTATTCGGGCTCGAAAAGCTCGTGCATTTCAGTTTTTATATTGTTTACGCCATTGGAACTTTTCAGTTCTTGTCGGTTTTCGGTTATTTTTTCGCTCGTTTTTGGAAACTGAACTGCGTAGCGTGGCGCAGCGTATGCGAATCCCACAACAAAGTTGGGTCTGGTCGAGTGAGTGTCTGGTGGTCTCAACGAGAGTCGAGAGACCAGAGACCGGAGACCATAGAGAGAGAGAGAGCGAGAGGATAGACATGGCAAAAGTGAAATGGTTATCGCGCTTGTTTGATTTAATTTATTGGCTTAGCGCCATTGTGGCCTGATGTGCAACACTTTACACAACACTTTTTTCCATCCCCTCCCTCGCTACTGTTACTGTTGGTGCCACTGATGGTGGCTGGTGCCTGTTGGCTGGTGCCTGGTGCCTGGTGGCTGGTGGCTGTTGGCTGATGGCTGTTGGCCAAAGGGGCAAGGACGATCCCAGGAGTGGCTTTTTGGGGATTGGGGGCTGACTGCCGCTGCCACTGCCACTGCCACTGCCCGACAGGCAAGCGCTCGCTTCCAGTCAATCTACTCGGTCTGCCGACTTTATAGCCATAGTGGTTGCATGTTGTTGAGTTTTTATATGATTATTCTTTTCATTTTTCCCCCGCCCTTTATTTTTTGTGTTTTTCTTCTCTGATAAGAGCTGCTGATTGCTGGCTTGTCTTGCGGAAAGGAAGCTCCTCTGTGTTCGGGTGCGAGTTGCCGGAAAATGTGTTGTGGTTGTGGTTTTGGCTGGACATTGATGACAGAACTCAATTCATTCAAATATTGTGTGGCCCAGGTCGCATTTCGCAGAAAAAATCTGCTAATAAGAAATTGAAAAGGTAATAAATGTACGACATTTCCCGTTTCCGCATGGCATCTGCGGTGGTGGGTGCTGGTTAATTTCCAATTTGTCCCCCATAAAACAAACGCTCGCAAAGCGCTCTTGACAAGGGTTTTGCACCCTGTTCCGCGACCCTTCCAAAAAACATTTCAAAACGAAAACATGGCCTTTGCAGGGCGCACTCTTTTCTTTGTGGGGAGGGGTGCGGGGGTTGGGGCTAACAATTGGGCTCAAAAAATATATTAAATTATGACTTCTGAATATGGGATTCATGGCAGCCATTTTGTGTGTGAATTGATTTCTCCTTGGACTGGCCGATGTTTTATGCATAAAACACTGCTGGACTCGCTTCGCATTTGTGTGTGTGTGTGCGTGTGTGTGTGTGTGTGTGTGTGTGTGTGTGCGTGCGTGTCTATGTGTCTGAGAAAGCTTCTCCATGTACCCAAATGTCATTCATTGAAGTTTGATTCGGCAGGCCGTAAACACTAAGGAGTCATCAAGAGTCACGCACATTCCATCGGATTCCGGAGGATGTATGGATGGATGGCGGGGCGGGGCGGCGGGCCGGTGGGGCGGGGAGGCGAGGCGGAAAGTGCCACACATGTCACAATGCTGCGGGAGGGAGGCAAGAGCATGTTCCTGCTCCTTTTGACATTTGCTGCCAAAGTTGATATTATTAATTTACAGCTCGCGTACGCACAGAGAGACAGAGACATGGAGACAGACGCATGCAAAGGCCTGCGTGGGCGGCGCGGGGGAGGGGGCAAGTGCCGCCCTAAAATATGCCACACGCATTTTCTTGGCTTTCGAATTTTATCGACGAGTTTGCCGACGGACGGAGTCATGTCACGGCGACGGGAGCCGGGCTCCGGGAGCCGGAGTAAGTCACACACTCTGGGGCCATAATCATAAAATCATTTTATTGCGTTGGCAATTTCATTATTTAGGATTTTAATGTAATTTCTCCCCATTGGGGCACGGGAGGGGCTCCGCTTCTTTTCGGTTTCTGTTCGGTGGATAGGCAGTTGATGGGGCGGGGCGAGGCGTTGGGAGTTCGTGATAATTAGCAGCGCGGTCGACAAAAGTTGCAGCGAACAAAGTTCGACGTGGCCCCAAAACAATTTCACTAATTAATTTGCAAAGTATTTTTATTGTGCCGCAATTCTCGAATGTGTGCTTAACCCAACTCTTGCGTGTGGCCGGAGGCAAGCAAAAAAAGAGCGAAAAAAAGGTAACACCAGATAAGGACACACAGGGTAACACTTGCGCTTACGCTTGCGCTTATGTGTTTGTGTGTGTGTGTGCTGGAGCCCAGTGCACTATGGGGAATTTTGCCACTTTTTCTGGCCAAAACCCATTTTCAAAACGTCGTTAAAATGAAATATTTTTAACCGCTATGTACCAGAATAACATTAGTCTTCAATGTTATGTAGTCGAAATTTTAACAGAGCGAACCACTGTTAAGTTAACAGCTGTCAAAAACAGCTGTTTGCTAGCGATGTGCAAGTTTTCATACAACGAGTAATTTTTCTCTAAGTTGAAGGAGCTAAAAAGGTGGTAACTGACCAATTTAAGTACAATTTTTACAATGGATTCGAATCAAAGAGGTTTTTAATATGTATTTTTGTTTTTAAACTGTACAAATACTCCTTATATTTCATGTAATTGTTAATTGTTTACGAGTATCATTTTGTGACAAATATTAGTCTTTCAAGAGGCGTACAAACTGAGTCCAACCTATTCCAACCATAAGATTTAATACATATTGTAGAAAATTTAATTCTCTTTTAAATGCATATCATATTAATGTGCACTTTTGCGCACTTTCTCTGAAATTTGATATTTTAGTCCCTAACCTAAGTTTGTCAAATTCAGAGTTGTTTCCCATGCGGCCAAGAATATGATCCGATCTGATCCAGATTCAAGGTTCTGATAGATATGGTCATTCTTAATGGTTCCTCGTTTTTAGTTTTATCGAATATTTAAATTTTTGGATGCCACAGATTTTCGTCTTTTGTGTGGTCGGTAGAGGGCGGGGCGAAATTTTGAAATACACTTGTAATAATGGGATATGACAGGATATTGGATAAAAAGTTTGGTTGATCTAGCGTTTATAGTCTCGCAGATCGAGGCGCTCAACGAGAGGGAACGTTTCCTCTCTAAATGGGTTTCTTCATTGTGGCTATATTAATTATCCGATCTGATCCAGATTCAACACTTGAATAGATATAATCATTCCCTATGATTCTGCGTTTTTAGTTTTCTCGTAACTTTAAAATTGTGCATGGCACCGATTTTCGTCCTTTGAGTGGGCGGAATGGGGTGGGGCGAATTTTTGAAATATACTTGGAACAGTGTGGTAGGACAGGAGTCTGGACACAAAATTGTGTTGCTCTAGCTTTTATAGTCTTTGAGATCTAGGCGCTCATGAAGTCGGTACTCTCGAGTACCGGGTATAAAAAGGGCTGCCACGCCCATTTTTTCAAAATTACTTTCTATTGCTATTACAAACTCATATCAAAAAACCAAATCAAAAAATATTGTTTCGTTTGGAAGTTATTAATTAATGCCACAAAAAGTGGCAAAATTCCCCATAGTGCAGTGAGCGTCGAACACACACACACACACATACACACCCATAAATGTTGATTAGAAAGTAGAATAATAAATTAAACGTGTACTCGTCCGTATGACGCGGAACGGTACCCCAGTGGAATGCATGTTTTTGGCTAATTCATCACAACTTTTGAGTGGCAACAAACAGCAAGGAAGGACCGAAGGACCCTCCTTTTTGATATATGGAACTCAGATTTGGATCGAATTTCATTCGGCGATGAAGAAACAAAGACTTTAATGGGATACCCTTCAGACGTAAGACCTTTTCTTTCCGCAAATGATATTTCTGTGGCTTTGTGTGTCTGTGGAATCTTTGAAAATATTTCTGATGTCGTTGGAAAAGTCAGTGATACTGGCGTATCGTCTGACGATGATGATTAAGTGTATAGGTTCGCCTGTTCATTGCAATTTCCTGGTCCGACTTGATTTACCATCTGGCATGTGGCGATAATAAACCATGTTTCGAAAACAAGGGCAGCGACGCCACTCATTGTCCTCGGGAGAAAATCCCTAGAACAATGCACTTGCAAAATGATATGCAACCAGAAAAGAGACTGCAGACAATGCCAAAACGAAAATATGATGCATGGCCAGGCGGTTAGCGAGTCCCAGTCAACCAACGCTCACCCCTGACCCTACCCCTGACCCTACCCTTTCCCCTACTCCTAAGCCTACCCGTTTACAGTCCTCGATCCTCATCCTGCCAGTCTGACTGTTTAGTTGGCAAACAAGCTGCACAACGCCTAGATGCAGACTACAAATTTCCAGACCAGACATTGGGCAAATAATAAATAGCCAGAGCCAGAGCCAGGATGTGGGATGTGGGATGTGCAGCGTGGAAAGGAAAAGAAAAGCAGCTGAAGGAAAAACTATTTCCCCCTCCGTCAACATCATCATTATGAAGTCTATGACACATGGCTCATATGGGTCCCGGAGATGGATGGAACCGGGCACGGAGCCTCCCCCCCCAATCTTGGGGAAAACCCCAAATGAAAAATATCGTTTAATGCGGTTTTCTTTGTTGCTGTTGTGGTGGTGCTTGGCGGTGGCCTTCTCCGTTGCCTTTGTTTGTGCAGCAATTTATGACATGCAAAATAGAAACCGAAACAAATATATCGAAAGGACCGTGGGGACAGTGGACAACGGACAGAGGACAGGGGACAGAGGACAGAGGACGCCGGACAGCGGGTAAACATGTCCATGGCTTTAACCGTAATGCGTCCCGCAAATATTTATGTGGTCGGAAGGCCTACGAATGGATCCACGGGTGTGCGACTGCGAGTGCGAGTGCGTGCGTGTGGTGGGTTGTGGTGGCGGTGGGGTGGTGTGAGAAGAGTCGTCCCCGCGAATGGCAATCCGGATGCGGACGGGGATCCCATTAATATTTTTATTCGGTTTACTTCAATGTTATTACGATTTTGTCCGCTGGGTAAATGTTTGATGTTCGCTTGATATATTATTTTATTTTTGTTTAGCCCACTGCCGGTCGCATCTATGGGATTCATCTATGGGATTCAGATATACACTTGTGGCCGGCTACGAACGGCTACACTTTGATTGCGACAAGCGCATTAATTGCTTTTTTATTTGCTTGTTTATCGCTGTATCCCATGACACACGTACATACTATACATACATGTATGTATGTATTTGTTTTCATGTTATGTCCTCTCGTTACTGGTACATAAATACTTCGATTCGAATTACTATAGGTTTGAGCAGAATCCTCTGCAAATTGAAACGATTCGAACGATTGAGACGATGCAATTCGGTAGTGAAAATATTTCATTTTCCATTTACACAGCTCGAAAAGAAATCAAAGGGGAAGATACGAGAAATTACAGCTTTGGGAACGAGAAGAAGATTCCCAAGAACCAAAGGGGAAACAGAGGTCAAAATCAAGTGTGGGGGAAGATCTGGGTGGAAGATCCGAGAAATTGAGTTGCGCGCTTTTAATGGTAATTCTCTCTCTCTCTTGCTCTCTCTTGCTCTCTCTTTCTCTCTCGGTGGCACACCCAGACCTTGGGAAAATTGCGTCGAAAGGCGTAGAGCGTAGCACTTGCGACTCTTTCGTTTTCGTTGTGGCAATTGTATTCTGTTTTGGCTTGGTCACGACAGGTGGCGAGCGGAGGAGGGTGGTACGGGATGGGATGGGATGGAATGGGATGGAATGGGATGGAATGGGGATGGGTTCGAGGCAAAAACCTTTGAGCTTTTGTTGTTCTTTGCTGTTGATTTGTGATTCCAGAAGAGGAGGAAAAAAAACAACTTTGGGTTGCGTAGAAAATTGGAACGAAACTATGCTGAACGCGTGGGAGCCTGAGCCTGAGCCCCGCCCGAAACGAGAAAGAGAGAGATCAAATGGGGAAAACATACAGATATTCTCTTTGCAGACATTTTCATTTCATGGCGCTGCTGGAATGGAGATGGAGCCCAGTCATCCTTTCACTTTAAACAAGACGGACGCGTATAGGGGGGGGGGAGGGTATAGAAGAAGGACTTGCTCTTTGGCCTTCTCATCCGCTTGATTGATTGCACAAATGAAATAAACTAAACGACGTGGCTGGCACACCTGAAAGTATGCTACAATTTACTCAGAGTCTCTGACTGGCAGAAATTCGAAAGTAAACTCCAACAACAAGGAAACAGGAAGCGGCAGTCGAGTTTTCGAGTAGGTCGGAATCTCCCCTCCATCCCCCCCGCCTGTAATTGTAACAAATGAAGCGTCTTTCCCATGATACATTTGCTAGTCTGTGGATAAAGCAGAGTTTCGTACTTTTAAGTAGTCCTACGCCTTGGCCGATGATTGACTCCATTGAAGGAAATACGGGACCAATAGTACCACATGTACAAATACAAGTACATACATGAATAAATATAAATATAAATAGAATAGTTATGGTTTAATTTCACAATTTGATTTACTAACACAATGAGGTTTTAAACAATTCTCATTTGCATAAATCAATAAAAGCTGGAATCGCTGATTCTGATTGCAGTTCCAATTGCATATATTGCGTATGATTTATAATTTGGGATTTATAATATTTTATGCTGCATAAATTACATTATTTATTATTCCATTTTCTATTTATTCGATTCTTTTTTTCCCCCTTTTTTACTTCTTTTTGTTTGAGTGCTAAGGCTTAAAATGTCACAAAAATAAATGTTCATTCAGCATTTCATTCTGAACGGACCTTTCCGTTAATTGAATCTACGCTGATGGGCTTGCGATTGTTTGTGTTAATGTTTCTAAATGGTAATTGGGTTTCCCGAATACATTCGCAGTTTGTTGATCCTTGTTAAATATTGTGATATTCCTAATCACGATGTGAATTCAATTTCGATATAATTAGGTATAATAATACTCGTAAAACATTGCGAGTAATTGGAATACGATCCAAATGCAGAATACAAATATGTTCTACCATGCTCCAAAGCCCGCCGCACAGGGATGCGAGTAGACAGTCGGATGGGCAGTCCGCACGGACCTCCGGCTCGATTCGTTTAGGCCGGGGGGCTTCACGCATCGGGTTACCCTTCCGCCATCAAAATCTGCACCCACGTGCACTTGTCTCCGGCCTCCATTCGGACCGTTCGGACCATTCGGAGTCGTACCCATCGACGAGACCGTCATTGTCCGCGTCGTCGCATATGGTCATTAAAGAAATTTCCGTTGTGGTCATCGAACCGTGAATTAAAATGTGCACAACCTGTTCCCGTCCCTCAAATTGCTGCGTTTTTTTTTTTTGTTGTCTTTCCTGGCCGAAAGAAGGGAGGAACAGCAGCAGGCAGACCAGACCAGGCCAGACCAGACCTCCTGTCCTCCTGACTGTATTCCCGGGATGGGGTTTTTTTGGATGGAACAATAACGAAAAAGTTATTCCGTTTGATTCCGGTCTCTGTTTTTTCTTTTTTTACCGCAGTGAGGAGGTGGCAGGGCAGGTGGTGTGGCATTTCAGATGACGCTACGCATAACCATAATATCACATATTGACCAATGTTTTACACAATTTATTTATGTGTTTATCTTGTATTAAGGGAAATCTATCTGGAGAGCCAGAGTACGAGTATATGCTCTGCCGAAGGAAGACGGGCCGGACAGATCTTCTGGTTCGGGATTATCTGTATCTGCGGCTATACACACATGTAACCCCGATTTTAGTTGGCTTTTCCCACAAACTACACACATGCATATATACATTTGAATATGTACCTATGTATGTAGGTATGTATGTATGTATGTATGTTTTTTTTTACCAGGCATGACACATATTTTTTCTTGAATTATACGAGAAATAAGAAAAAATCATTGCGCGCTATTTTTAAAAGTGGATTCGGCTATGATATAATTTCTGACTAGACCCGCGACTTCTGTTTAGCCGGCACATCGCACAGATCGTCGCATACGCCACGAATCCGTATCCATACATATGTATAAATACTCGCCAGAGGATGTATAGAGAGATTTTCGGTTTCGCTTTTAGCACACATATTTCAAACATTCGCTCATTTTCGAAAAACAACAAAAAACACACACAGAACAGAGCAGAGTATTCATATACGAGCATTTCTCAATGTTATTCCTATGACAACATTTTCAGATTTAAATATAAGTATATTTCCATCGATGATTTACTTGTTGCTGCCACAGGCCACACACAACAGTTTTGATTATAAATCAAACAAAAATATGTGCGCATATCTACCTATAATATTTTCTTGTAAAAGTTACGAGAGTTTACTCGAGGGACCTTTTTTATTTTTGACCGGAAGCCAAAACAGTTTTCAAGGCCAAATTCTGTTGCTAATTTCGTACACATCTGTCGTCAGAGAAAGTCTTTGGTGGAAAACTATAATTTCCTCCCTTAGACATTATATTTTTAATCAGAAATATATCTAAATATATATCTAACTTAAGCTTTTTGTTTTATATGTAAGTACGAGCATATTCTTCATTTATTTTCCACTCTCTATTTGTTTCTAATTTTAATTATTTATTTTTTTTTAGTCTCCTTTTGTTTCGTATTCCTTACTTTCACGATGCTCTTTGGTTGGGTTCCGTTAAATGCCACCATTCAAAAACAAAAAAAAAGTATTATTATTTCTTTGGGTTCACACGCGTTCTACGACTCGAGGCGAGCCGAGGGGCAAGACACCGAGAGATACAGAGCGAGACCGGCAGTACGTCCACGTTCTCAGCGCACGGCGTTCAAAATGAAACTGAAACACACTCGAAGGTGGCCAGAAGCCAAAGAGCCAAAACGGTAGCAGCAGCAGCAGCGCCAACGCCAGCAGCGCTGCCACTGCGACTGCGACTGCCACTGGCTGTGCCACTGCCTCTGCCTTGGCGGCATTGGCAGTGGCATGTGGCAAGTGGCAGAGACAACACTGCTACGCGAGGCGGAGAGAACAACCAACCCCTAAAGTGGCTCCCGCGCGAAACGTTGACGTTGACGTTGGCGTTGACGCTGTCGTAGTCGTAGCTGAAGCTGAAGCTGGCGTCGTCGTCGTCGTCGTCGTCGTCGTTGTCGTTTCCTTTCCACAGCTGGTGGCGGTTCGGTCAAGTGTTTTGGGCCAGGCCAACAGCGATACGACCGTCGGCCACATGTTCGCCGTCGCTTGGAGACTTTTCAGCGGCTTTCAGCTGCTTCAACAAATTTGATATTGGCATCTGTGGCTGCCGCATCTCCGGGCTCTGTTGTTGGTTTGCTCTAAATGCCAGAGGTGTTGGCAATTGCTAGATATTACGGATCGGATGCAATATGCAGATCCATTAATGGTTATTCTTAAGTATATTTGGCCAACAGATCATTGAGTCATACGCCACAAATGGGGGGGGGATAACTTCTCGTATGTATGTGAATCGTAGACAATCTTGACCTTGGGAGCTTACATGAAATGAGGCGAAATCTTCTGGGTCACACAAGCAACGGACAACGGACAACGGACAAAGGACAGAGACACGGCAGAATGTGGCTGCTGGAGATAAATGCATATATCTGGCTGATTTTCTGATTTTCTAATTTTCTAATTTTCTAATTTCTCACCGCCATATGCCAAACGATTTAGAAATGTTCTCGTGCGAGATGTATCCCAAGCAATATTCGGACGATTTACGCTGTGTTTATTTTTGGCGCTCAACAAAAAAGACGACAAGACACAAATCGAGAAATTCGCTTGGCAGGGAGATGGGGGTGGGGACGGGGACGGGGATGGGACATGCACACGCAAGAGAATCAGCTAAAACCAAAACTGGCGAGTGGCCAAAGCAAACGAGGCACAAGCCAAGGCACTGCCACTGCCACTGCCTCAAAGGCCTGCCCCATACTCTACAGCCAGCCCACAAAGTCTCCAAAAAGAGACAAGACATCGGTCGCTGCGAGAGAGCCGAATGGTGGGCAGAGAATCAAAGAATGATCATAGCAAAACAAAGGACCGATAGCGTCTTGTGTTACAGGGTGGCGGGAACGTCTGACACCTGTGCGTCCTTCCCCCCCACCCCTTAACGTGCCACTGCCCCTACGCACGTTCTGCCGCCACACACAACATATCGACGGTGTATTAATGAGGCACGGCACGGGGTTGCTGCTGCCACCGCTGCCATCGCTGCCACCGCTGACGCAGCACACGCCTCCACTCCACTCCAGTCCACTCCCAGGTGGAGTGGCAGGTGGGCAGGTGGAATTGACTTTCTACCTGTGGACCATATCCGATGCCGATGCGGACCTTCCCTCCACTCCCCCGTCCACACTGCCCTACGGACCCTCGCTGGTAATTGAGTGCGCGACTGCTTGTTGTATTATTTATGTTTTACTTGGCTTGCGTTTATTTTAGTTTATCCCCCGAGAGCGGTATGGGATGGTCGCAAAGATCCATTGCCAGTGCAGGGTACAGGATGAAATCGGGGAATCCAAGCATATGTATATGTACCTCCAATCTGCATTCCCTGAATCTGAATCACAGGTCCTTTAGCACTAATTCAATTGCCGCAAAATGGGAATTTTACTTTTAATCCTTTCGGCACGCGACAAGAAATTGCGAGGAGGCGGAAAACGGAAAGGAAAGGAAAGGAAAACGGCGTGAAAAGCAAAGGGGAGCGAGGGGGGCGAGGGAAGCGAAAACGATTTACCCACGCATCACACAGTGGGCCCAACACCTTGTCCCCGATTTGCTCGGGCTTTAGTTTATGTATAGCTATATAGTAGGTGTATATACAAAGTAGGAGTACATCTTGTCGGGTTGTTGGCAATGTTCGCGCTTCGTTAGCTTTAATTTCTGTAATTTGCTGCAACGATGTGCCAAAGGGCGGCCGCCAGACAAGGATGGAGACGAAGGAAAAGCGGAAGGAAACGAAAGCGAAGAGTGAAGGCACAAATATCGCGACATTTTCACAAATCGAGAGACGCAGAATGGGACTGGGACTGGGAATGGCGATGGGAATGGGAATTGCGGCAGTTCCCGACCGTCTGGCCCTGAGACGGAGTCCAACCATTCTTCGCCAAGGAACTTTCGCTCTCGCCTGAGCAAACAAGCCCCCAGCCCCCCAACCCCTTCCCACAATCCAACGGGGGCCCAACGGGAGCAACGGGAGCAACCTCTTCCTTTACCGCTCGCTTAATATTTAATGACCAGCACTCGCCGTGGACTACAGTCGGGCTCCAGAAGAGAGAGAGAGAGAGAGATAGAGAGATATAGAGAGAGAGAGCGAGAGAGAGAGAGGATTCAGGGCCGAGACGAGACGAGACGAGACGAGACGAGAGCTGTGCCCTGTAATTGCAAAATGTTTCGCCATGGAATTTTATTTACATTTTCCATGAGCTCTCCATAGAGTTTCTCCTCCACTCCACCCGCTGCCGCTCCGTTTTCCCCTTGGAGCGTTCTCGTCTTCATCTACGTTTATGCTCCGGTATACTACGGCCTGCGTTTCTAATGTGATTTTCGTTTCATTTGAAAGCATTTCATTTTGAAGCTGCCAGATGCGTTTTGTTTCCACAGAACCGGATAATGAAGTGTACGGAGAAAATGCTCTGAAAAGCTCTATTTCCCACAACATCCCATTGCCCTCTCTCCACCCACGACTCGCACGTGTATATGTATATGTACATATGTATATGTATATGTGCACTTGTATGGGTAAGTCTTAACAAGTTTAGAGCCAAAGGCTTGGCCATATTTGATTTAAGTCTGTTGAGTGCTGCAACACACAAGGACGAAACGTCGTAGAGCAATCATAGAGAAAAATCATAGTTGATAGAGAGGGACCGACCGACCAGAAAATTTGGTACATATTTGAGCTGAGACTAATCAAGAAGAGTTGGCAGATAAGTGAAAGAGAAATAGTGAAAAACTGGTTAATATTCTCATCAAAGAGAAGCGTCCGGAGCGCAAAAGAAAATATTCTGGTCGAAATCTCTTCCTACAGACGGATTAAAGTGAATCCATTTCGGGATATATCAAAACGGTTAAACTATAGCTAATCCCATGGCTTATTTCTTTGACCAGGACATTCGCCATTTGCCATCCTCCCATCCTCCCATCCAGCCATCTTTGGCCGCAATTAGTCCGGACTCCCAAGTACGGCATTATTCATTCAAAAATTAAGTCACAAAGGGGCGCAGGACAACTTCCGACTGCCATGGGGAAGTGTTCGTTTCCGAACCCCTTTTCTCTCTGGGTAAACTTGAATCCTTTTAACATTTAAATGAGGCCCAAGCCCCGATCCCCGATCCCCAATGCCCAATCCCCAAGCTCAAATCAGAGGCCCGGCCAAACACTAGTCTGAGCGCGAGGCGTGGCGGGGCACACTCTTAGACAAGCGAAAACATAAAATTATTTACCGACCGCACAAAATGCGCAAAAATTTGCATAATGTTGTGCGGGCGCCGGGGGAGGGGGCGGATAAAAAAACTAATTTAAAAAAATTTAAGAACAGACAGAATAAGAGGGGGAAATATTTAAATGTTAAACGAATATGATAGAATTATTATTAAAAACAAAAACAATAACAACAACAAAAGAATTTTCTTGTTCGGCAACGGAAGGGGCGACCAGGAAGGAGGGAGGGAGGGAGGTGGGTCGGTTGGTGCCAGAGATGGGGAAGTGGGGTGAGCGCAATACATTGTTTTCATTTTTAATTAAATAAACAACTCCCGACAACGACGACAGGGAAATTTCTGCCGCTGCGAAGTTATTTTTCCGGCTGCAGAACGAAACAGGACGAAGTGCATCCGCAGAGCTGGGAAACAACGGAACGGAACGGAACGGAACCCCCAGTACCAGAGCCCGAACAGGACTGGGAATGGAAAAAATAGAAATAATATGAACAGAGCCGGGGCAAAAGAGTTGTAAAGAAATGGACCACAATGCAAGAGCGGCACAGGGGAGGGGTAGGGGAGGGGAGAGGACAGGGCAGGGACACGGCAGGACAGTACAGGAAGAGCTCCAACTCTGACTCTGACTCTGACTCCGAGTCCATTGAACGTGAACTGACATTAGGGATTAAAAGCGTAGTATTTTTTCCGGCTATCCTCGCTGCCGGAGGAGCCACATACTCGTGCAACAAAAACAACAGCAGCAACAGCAACAGCAACAACTGGGGAAACTGGGGAAACTGAAAACAATTCGCCATTCTTTCATTCATTCGTTCATTCATTCATCTGAACTGCGCGTGCAACTGCAACGTGCATTGGGAATCCTTAGCCGGATTCATTAGTGATTTTTTTTGATGTTCTTTATTGTACATCCCCTGCACTCTCCCCTCCCCTCCCCTCCTTCTGTCGCCTGTTCCTGCGCTGCAGGATATGTTGGGCCAGGAATTGTCAGCGTTGTTTTCGTCTTGTTGCCATTTGTTCTATTATTTATTTGTGCGCTTTTTCCCAGCGCTTGTTTGCTCATTACACACGTCATCATGTCAACCGCCAGTAGCCCGACGCCGGAGTCCCCCTTCAGACCAGACCACCTCTTAACGGGGGCTCACAGTGGGTTTGATTGACCATGGGCAGGAGCAGGAGCAGCAGCAGGAGGAAAGAGAGAAACGAGAGCGCAATAGCGTACAATACACACTGAACGGATGGCCATTGCCCATGCCCCATGCCCCATGCCCCATGCCCCGGAGCCATCGAATTCAAATTGAAGAAAAGCCGGATGAGGGGCTTATGCTGCGGTGCGGATGACACATGTGTAACTATTTCTAGGATTAATACTTTATTGGAATCAAATCAGGGAGTAGACATTCCGATCATATCGCCGCAAGATTCCGTTGCGATGGCGAGCCGTAGCCGTAGGTGTGCCTCTGCCGTGTTCCGTGTTTGGCCCAAGGCCATCAAAGGCAATATCCCTGCAACAGAGAGCTCAAACATCCTGCCCTATGAAAACAAGTCCTAAGTCGGTCCGCGGGCTAGTTTTATGCTGGAGAATGGAGAGGCAAGTCCCAGAAGCACTAGAAGGACTAGAAGCTCATTATTCGAGCATGCGGATCCCACGGCACAGATCCGGCAGATTTGGGCTGAGTCAGAGCACCGTGCGGGGGCGTGCCTGTTGGGGGTTTTCTCCAAACATAAATCAGAGCGCCGCCTGGGCAACTTAAAACGCACGTGCGCCCCGAGAGCAGCAGCAAAAGGAGCAGCAGAAGGTGGCTGGGATGGGCAGGAGGAACAGCAACGGGTCCTGATATAATTAAGCATCATAACTCGAGGGATATTTGCTGTGGGGATGGGGGATGGGGGATGGGTGCTGGCGGATGGCGGATGGGGGAACCGGAAATGAGCGAAAGCTTCCGCGGCAAGCACGAAAGTTAATCAAAAGCTGTTGCCTGTTATTGCTCCGTTATTGTTGCTGCTGCTGCTGCTTGAGCGCTGGAACAAAGTTTAATGTAGTGAAAGATTTTCTTTTTTTGTATAAACTTTACGCAAACAAAAAGGTAACCGAGAGAACGAGATAGACAATGAGAATTATGGCCAACAGCCAGCAGCCAGCAGCCAGCGGCCAGCAGCCGAAGCAAATGTTGTAAACTTTGATTTGTGGCATACGAAGGAAATCAGAGCCACAAAAAGCGGCACCATCCCATTAGGTTGCCATTCCGGACGCAATGGTGCACCACCCACCATCCACCATTATACCACATCCTACAAGTATCCGCTCCTGCCCCCGCCCCCGCCCCCGCCTGCTGTCTGCTGCCTGCTGCCTGGGCAGTGGCCGGCCGAGTGACGGGGCCAAGGGGTGGTGGGCGGTGGGGGGGACGGACTGGCCTCGGGCCACTCGCAAATTGGTACCCCAAATGGCTGACAACATGTCATCCAAGTCCCTGTCGCTGTTTGATGTACCGCCAGACTTCAGAAGTTTCATTTTCTCTTCCCTTTTCCTTTCCGTTTCGCTCCGTTCTGCCGCTGCCTTGCCTTGCCTTGCGTTTCGTTTCGTTTCCCGCTTTTGTTGAACCTCTTCCGTTGACAAGCAGAAAGGAAAGTTTCGACCAAAGAGGAATCCAAATTGGCCCGCGGCTCCTTCTGGAAAATGCAAGACAATGACAAGGCGCAAGAAGGTGGTGTTCAGGTACGTTCAGAATACGCCCTCCAATGCTGTTCTAATGTTTCCGAAGCGCTCTTTGAGAGCGCCCCCTTCCGCCCTTAGAGGATCGAATTTATAATAAAAATTACCTGTAACATTAGTCCCCATGCAGCTTACTTATTTATGCCACTTTTCATCTAATTAAAGTTGTTTTTTTCTCAATCGTACGAGTACGAAACGCATTAAAATTTAACTTTTATTGCTGACATTTTCCCCGTATAAAGCAGGGCCATTTCGGATTGTCATTTCCTAGGAAAAACTGGCATATTTGACAGTGGGCTGGACGCGAACATCTGGGGGGCGACCGTCCTACAGTCCGTCCGACCAACCGACCAACCAACCAACCAACCAACCGGCCGTCCGAACATCCGGGCAAACCGTATCATTTGAGTCCTTTTCAATTATATGTCGCACTAATTACACGCTTTAAGCCGCCAACGGATCAGAGGCCGTAATTAAATTCAGACCAACAAAAGCGGCAGCGGCAGCGGCAGCGGCAGCGGCAGATACGTTTGCCACGGGGAGCCGGAGATGGAGACGAAAGCGGTGATGGGCAGACGGGCAGACGGGCGGACGGGCGGACGGCGGTTGTGTGGGAGGGCAGAACAATATTGTAAATTTCTATTAAGCGAAATTCCCTAAGCTGATTTTGATGTCTGGCTGTCAAGCGACGCGTCGCTTCGTCCGGACGAAGAGAGCAACCGCAGGGCAGGCGGAGGGGAACCACGCCTCCAAAATAAAATAAAATAAAATAAAACAAGAAAGAAGGGATATATATGAAGGATAGAGGAGACCGAAGCCTCGGATACCCTTGCAGACATGGCCACATACGATCCAGAAAGATACTGAAAGATGATGATGAATTCGGAGATTCCTGAATCGAAACGACTGTTAATCAGGAACTGTACATACATACTACATACATATATACGTACATAGGTACTTGGAAATGCTTCCTTTTTTGACGTCACAAACCTCTCCCCAAATGCATAATGCACGTGTTTGGGGACCCAAAAGGAAGCTAGCGAGCCGCAAAAAAAAGAGAAGCGTGGGACTTTACTGTTTAAAACAAGAACAAATTTTTGGCAATCCCTTAATGCGTGCAAAAAGGATTAAGTCGTACACACCAATAGACGTACGTACATACATACAAACATACATCAACGTACGCGCACTCTTGCATCCGTCTCTCGAGAAAGGGAAAGGGAAAAGCTGGTCAGGACAGGGCTGGGCTGGGCTGGGCTGGGATGGGATGGGCTGGGGGTGGAGTGACATATGTAGGGTTCTTGTATGCAAATGTCATTCCGTGGGATGTAAAGCCTTTCGACTGTGAGGCGCGAGGAGAATACGATTTACATACATTTAAATTTACATGCCATGGCATCATCCAGCCAGGGAGCCAGTGAGCCAGTGAGCCAGCTGGCCAAAAGATGGGCGGCAGTGCACGGGAAGGGGGAAGGGGAAGGGGGGCGGCACGGCAAACACACGTTTTCCAATTTACACGCGTTCGGGGTTCCGCGGGACTTTGGCGACAGGCAACAAACATCATTAAGCGGCAAACATTTGCCTCTTTAAAAATCAACCGTACTCGTGGCAGCATCCCAGCATCCCAACATCCAGGCCCTTTACTGATTTGTTGGTCCACAGATTGATTTGCGAGAAGGAGGCAGGCTGGCAGGGTGGCAGGGGGGGCAGGCAGGCACATATCCGTGCAAGTGACAGCCCGAAAACAAAAACGCATCCAACGCGCACGTAGCCCTCCCCCGACTCCTGTCTCCTGTCTCCTGCTCTTCCTCTACCTCTACCTCTCCTCGGCAGGAGTTTTGCTTGAACCAGCAAACACACTCCACTCTCCGCTCTCCGCTCTCCCCTCTCCCTGGCCCACACTCTGGCACTCCGATTTGCCCATTCCAGTCTCCGTCTCGGTCGCCATCTCCATCTCCATCTCCGGGGCCCATTTAGAACCGTGGACGTGGCAGAGTCCTTGCTTAAGTGGCTTCTGTTCCTCCTCACTGCTGCCATTTCATTTATTTTTGCAAATTGATGTGATGTGTACATGATATGACAGAGGTAAGAATCCACATCCGCACACAGCCACGCGGAGGCGGAGACGGACACCGACACCGACACCGACACGAACGCGAACGCGAAAGCGGAAAGTGACAGTGGGTGGCAGGACAGGAGCAGGAACCGGAAATGTGAGTGCGCGAATCGCAAAGATTCTTTGAATGTTCTTCCTGTGGTTACCACTAATTAGATTTCACATATAGATCCGAGCATATGTATATTCGATAATGGGGAAAGTTAATCAATGAATCCCGATTATGTAATTTGGATTTACATATTTTAAAGCATACTTAATCCTGGCAGCGGCACGCTGCAGCTGCTGGCAATGCAAGTCGTTGGCTTTTTGGCGAAAAAGTTCCAATAAATCCCTGCCACGCCCTCAACAAATGACGCTGCCCTTAGGGTAATTTCTTATAGGCGACGGCCAGCCTGCCGTCGCTCTATAATTTGTTCGAAATGCAGCAAGTCGCCTGGCATTAATATCTATATACATTTTTCATCTCTGCAGCAAAGGAGACAATGCAAAGAGCGTCATCTGGCTCGAAAGCCGGAGCACAAGCCCAAGCCGGAGCCGGAGCCCAAGCCGGTGCCGGTGCCGGTGCTAAGGACCAGGGGGACGGGTGTAGACGCACTGGAGCACTAGAGAGAGCTTTTACATGGCTGGGTGGCCTTTCTCCTTTGGCATTTTTGAGATATTTCATTGCCAGCATGATGGCATTTTCAGTGTCGAGTCTGTGTGCCCCACTCGGTTCCGGAGGCTGCACTGCTTTTATTGTTCCTTTTCTCCCGCTACGGACCCGAGTACACTTTCACTTTGTCATCTTCCGGAATATTTCGTGCAACTGGCAATTTCGATGATGAAATTTCTTAAGCTCTCCGGCCGGACCAAAGCGTTTGGGTCCTTGGATGGATGGATGGATGGACACGGACATGGCCCTGCTGAATTTCCGAGTATACATACAGATATATATACATATACACAGTTTGAACCGATTTAAAAAGGGCACTGGCACACTGGCACCTCTCAGCCCCCCACCATCATTTAATTAGCCCAATTAGCGCCCACACACGACGCAGCATCGTCAGCTGGTCCCCAAATTGGACAGAGAGGAGAATTTGCTTTTCGGCTCATTTGTATCGGTGATGCCTGGAAGGTTTATTTGCATTAATCTGTCAAACTAATTGACTTGCCGAGTGGATCTCTCGAGACTCTCTCTCTCTCTCCACCCCCCTCCCTCTCAGATAGTACTTTTTGGGGCAGGAGTTCGCCATCTCAGTGGGCTTTTAAAGGTGCGAAAATTCCACCTACGGATATTGATATGCGAATGGAAATGGATAATGGATAATGAAGAGGGGATTGTCTGGATGTTCGATTGAATTTCCTTCAGGTGTCACATGTGTAATCGAAATGCATTATTCAGGGCCAGCTGATGAGAGCTATGGAATTTATCCAAAATGAGCTCTCATCATATTCCCATCATCTTCCGTTCCTTTCAAGTTACAGATTACTGAAATTCAATTTTTCCAATCATTTTCGCAACTTTGTTGAACGGAAAAAAAAACAAAAAAAAAACAACAAGTAGCAGCAGCAGCAGCGGGAGCGGGCGCGTGAAGAGGGGGGAAGAGGGGGGAAGAGCGGGAAAGAGTGCTTCAAACTTTCGCGCTCACCCACTCCATTTCGCACTACGTTTTCCGGATCGCTCATTTGCATATGATTAAAAGTAGCAGGGGCAAAAAAAAACCCCCCGAAAATCCGGAAACAAAGAAAAATATGTACGAAAAAGTTTTCAAGTTGTAAGAACGAAAGGTGCCACGCAGGATGTTGGTGGAGTGGGATGGGGAGTGTGGCGGGAGGGGGGGACGAGTGCAGATAATTTTAAAATTCAATTTCAGAGTCGGGGCTCATATTTCACATGAAGGAGGAGGCGGCAGCAGGAGGTTGGGCTCGGATCCCACACCTCAGGAATTCTGCGCGCTCTGATAAATCAGCCGCACATATCTCTTACATAACAGACATTTGTCAGTGACATGTGAAGGCCCCCGCACCCGCACCCACAGCCGCAGCCACCCTTTGCCCCCTCCGCTGGCTGTCAGTGAACCAGTTTGACATGTAAAACTCTCGAAAGGTCGAGAATCGGCCGGGGTGGGGCTGGGGCTGGTTCGGGGAAAGGTTCCCCATCCTTCCGACTTATGACTTATTTGCCAATCAGGAATTTAATGATTTCCTCTATCTCTCTCTCCCTCTCGCTCTCTTTGAGCATCACTCAAATTATAATTACAGCCACTGGCAGGCAGGCAGGGAGGCTGCGAGGCTGGGAGGCTGGGAGGCTGTAAGGCAGGCAGCAGTACTCGTCCTCGTACTCGCACTCGTACAATACCTCCTTGGACGCTGTCTGTATTCTCTTTTCCTTTTCCTTTTCGTTTGATTGCTGCACTTGACATTTGATGCATTTCCAATTGGGGGAGGGGGCCGCCATGCCGCCATGCCGCCGCATGGAAGCGAGGGGATCTCGATGCACGGACAGTGAAATGTTCTCATTTGCCGGTCGACTGAAGTACATTTGTCTAAGAAAGAGTGCCGGGCAGGCGGCAAGCCGGGCAGCCGGGCAGTCGGCAGTCCTGGAAAAGCTTCCCAAAAAAAAGCTAGGAAAATATATTACTTGTATTTTTTGGCGGCAGACGTAAACAATGCAAAGTCGACTGAAAAATGCCAAATGGAAAGCAGCTCAAAAGGAAAAAAATCTACTTTAAAGGACCCTTCCAGCTTCCATCCTCCATCTTCCGCCTTCCGCCTTCCGCTGTATGAGCTCATGTTCAATGCCAATTACAATACAACATTCATGGCTGATGTATCTCTTCAACTGCAGGTCCCCAATGCCCCCTCACATTTCATATTGCCCAATCAGAGCTGTACGAATAGTTCTATCTTTGCTTCGGAGTCGGCCACAAATTTCGACAGTTGCAGCAGTTGCAGCAACGCAACGCGAAAAACAAATGGCATCCATCGCCGCCCGAAAGACAGGCGAATATATAAAAATCTGTCAGTTTGGAAAACCGCACGGATGTATTGCATTCTCTGGGCCCCGATGTTGTTCCGCCTTTGGTTGCCTTCCACGTAACTGCATGGCTTCATGGACTCCATGCCTCCATGTCTCCATGCCTCCACGCCTCCATGCCTCACGATGCCCCACGGTGCCCCACGATACTTGCTGGTGGCACGTCAGATTTGTTTGCGCATCCGCTCAAAGGTGAAGGAGTACGAGTTCGTACGGAATGGCGGGCCAAAGGCTTCGTTCGCCACTCAGGTGCACGGATAGCCGCTGACTTGGCAGTCGATGGATGGATGGACGGATGGATGGATGGCGAGATGGATTGGTGCGGCGGCAGGCAGGCAGGCAGCCAGCCAGCCAGCCATCACGATGCTCGAACACTCTGTCCCACTACACATGCGAACGGGCACAAACAGTGGCAGGATTGCGGACTGTGTCCTGCCCGATCCACTCAATGACTGTCTCTGCCTCTCGGACTGTTAGACAGTTTGTTTAGCGATTCAAGGGAGGCGGCCCGGCTCGGCCCGGCCCGACCTTTATGCTTCTGAAGCAGATAAAATGTCTTCACAAGAGTGCAGTACAGATGATGGAATCGAATCGGTAATCGCATAGCAGGTGAATTTATTTGATCTTGATTTGTTGCGAAAAGGCCAGTCATACATGTACATGTACATGTATGTGGGAAAACTGCAATCAATTTCGAGCAATAGAACAATAAAAAACACAAATGGGGGGGGTCCACACTGTTTTAAACTACCCTTCTGGCATTTATTGTAGGACCCTCAAGTGCCTAAGTGATACCAATTAGTTAGTAAGCACAAATCTGATTTAAAATTTAATTCGTCAGACAGAAAGCGATTGTGCGGGAGGGGGGGAAGAACTGTGCATTCAGCGTGGGGCAAGTGACATCTTGTCGAAGTGCTGAAAGAAATCAGTGTTCAATTAATGCTAATCATGTCAACGGAGCCAACGAGGGGGCCAGGAGCCAGGAGCCGGAAGCCGAACCATCTGGGCGTTTAACGAAGCAAATAACAATCCAAAGACGAAAGACGGCCAAACAATTAACAGAACAAAGCGATTGGAGGAAAAACTAGCCAGGAAAGGGAAAACAAAACATTGACAATTGCAAAATCCATTTACGAGCTGTGCAAAAAACAAAAAAAAAGAGAAAAAAAAAGGATAAATGGCGATAAACTACCACACCTGAAAGATATAGGAACGCGAGCCAGCTGGAGTTGGTGGAGTGGCGATTTTGTGGGCTGGGACTCGATGCGATCGAGGGGCGACTTGGCTGATTGTGACAAATACAACAACACCAACAAAAAGAGCGCCAATGCAATGTAGCACAGTGTACACTGCACAGTTGCAGCGCTAATTCAATTATCGCTTATTGACATCAATTTGCTGCAAATGAGACACGGCCCGGAGAGAGAGAGCCGTCGCGTCGCGTCGCGTCGCGGGATAGAGTGCCCCGCCCCGGAATATCCGCTACAAGAATGGGGAATCAATGCTGGCTGTCGACTGGCCCCAGTTCCAGTCCCCGTCTCCGTCCCCGTCCCCGTCCTCGGCCCTGTCCCCTTCTGTGAGTCTCTCTGAATCTCTGTGCATGGTAGCTGAAGTGCAATTGACACTTTTTGTGATTTAGTAGCCAACGTTTTAGATTACCAAATGCGCAGCAACTAGAACAACTAGTCGTCGAGCATCACCAAAGCTGGGACAGGGGACATGGGACACGGGACACGGACACGGGGCTGGGACAGGGACAGGGACAGGGACTGGCACTAACACTGGGACAGCCGATGGAACAACAATTGCTAATGCGACAACGAGTGGAAATGGAAATGCAAAACAGTCGACAGCAGGTGCAGCAATTCGACGTGGTCTGGCTCGGGCTCGGGCTCGGTCTCTGACTCCGGCTCTCTCTCGCTCTCTGAAGTTGCCGTAAATAATTCAAGTGCTCTTTAGTCCGTAAAGTGGTTTATAGAGTGGGGTTATGGGATGGGGATGGAGATGGGTATAGGTATGGGTGTGTGTATGGGGATGGGGATGGGATGAGATGCTTTTGCATTGACAAACGCTTAGTTTTAATTGCATTAACTGTGATTTATTTGCCTTCGCACGCAGTGCGCACGGCACTGGCATCGGCATCGGCAGCGGCAGCGGCATCGGCATTACCGAATGAATCCCACAGAGAATATTGTCATACATCATGTGTGTGTGTGTGCGTGTGCGTGTGTGTGTTTGTGTGTGTGTGAGGTGGCGGCGGAGGTTGTGAGGTCGTATTGTAGATTGGATGTGGATGGGTAACTAACAAGTAAATTGAAAAGCCATATCTAGCAGCCATATTTCATTTGATGCCAGCCAACATCTTTATTGTGATTGCATGTTGCAGAAGGCACTGCCACTGCCACTGCCACTGCCACTGCTGCCACTGCCACTGCCACTGTACTGGTTAAACATCATTCAATTTGCGCTTTAACACCTTTCTGCCATCCAATTAGACGTTTTTACGGGCCCACATGCCCCATTACGATATTCCACGCACAACAAGTTCCATCTACTACTAGTCCTGGAGCTGTGTGGAGCCTCACCATTTTTTATATGCAATTTGCCGAGCTGTAATTGCTGGCAGTTTGATTGCAAACAAGCCCGTTTATGGATCCTGCGGCTCCAGTCCACCCAGTCCCCCCAGTCCAGTCTACTCAGCTGGTTTGATACGTACTCGCACTCGCACTCGTACTTCGTATTATAAAATCATTTTTCACACCGCCAAGAGCCTCGTTCCAGTGCCTGGGAGTGCAAATGGCATAAATAAATAAAACGCCAAATAGTGAAAGAAGAGGAAGGAGGAACGCCACGGAGGTTCTGCGTCCTGCGCGTTCTGCGCGTTCGACGCGTCCTGCTTCCTGCCTAGACTTGGCCATAAAATTGGCGTCAAATTACTTTGAACGCAGCCAGGAACGATGGACGAATGGACGGATGGAGGAACGCTGACGTTGACGGCTTCCAAGTTTCATTCCCCGATTGGCACAAGTCTGGAGCAGGGGGCCGGGCCTGGACGGGCCAGGGACTGGCATATTGTTTCTACAGGACGCCCGAGAGAAAGACCGAGAGAGAGAGAAAGCAACGGAGTGGTCGAGGTTGAGGTGGAGGTGGGAGAGGCCTGTTATTGCAATGCAAATTCATCACGTAATCGTTAACAGGCCATACCCTGCAAAATGGTGGAGCAGCGGTGGCAATAGGAGCAAGGGCAGTGGCAGGAGCAGGGACAGGGGCAGGGGCAGGAGCAGGGGCCGTACTTCTCACTCGGCAATTCATTTCAGTCAAGTGCAGTGCAAGGCAGTGAAAAGACACACGGCCCGAGTCCTGAGTCCTGGCTCTGTTTCCTGAGTCCTAGAGTCCTGACCCTGGACTTGGCAGCACTTCAGCTCCTCCTGGCCGCCTCCGACCCCGCCCCCGCCTCCTCCTTCGTCGTAGCTGGAGCTATCCTGTCATCAGTTGCCAGTTATGCTGCCTCCTTTGTTTGTGGGCCTCGGCCTCGGCCTTCTTCTACTTCTCTCTGTTGCATACTCGAACACGGAGCCAAAGTCCTGCAATTGATTGTTGACCTTCATGGCATTGCATAAGAGAACCCGTATCTCCATGTAGCAGCCCATTGTGCGAGTACGATACGAGATTGCTGGGCAATTTCCACCTACATTCCTCGGCAATTCTTCATATTTTCCACTCTCGGCTTTCTCTCTCCCTCTTTCTCTGTGGAAATCAACGCCTTTCACAAAACCAAGACACGTTCACGGCACACTTTTCAAACGATGCCGGGACCGACCCCACCCGACCCGACCCTCGGCTTGGCCGCATTTTGTGGCGATTTGTAACAATTTTATGCAAATATATAAACAAATATACGAGTATGTATACAAATTACCATTTTCAGAGGAGCTCCACCCCCCTGCTGCTGGGCTGCGGCTCAACCTTTTGCTCTCCTTCCTTGCCTGTGTTGGGGCTGCCCCCGGGGGCGGCTGTCGACTGCCGACTGTCGACAGCAGGTGTTGCAGATTCAAGACAATTTCTAGGACGACAAAAATGCTGTGGCAAAGGGCACACAGCATTGACGAATGAATGGCATCTAATGAATGTCATTTGCCACTGTACCTCCTAGACACCTGACGACGCATCGAAGCACCAATCAGCAATGCAAATCAATTCAACAAGTTCTCCGTGCCCGCGTTTCGTTGCTGTTTGTGCTTTAAGCAGTTTTAAGCTCGATCTTTCGACCTCTGATCCAACCCAAAGCCGACCTATTACCAGTTTCAAGACTCCTTCTGCTTCTGCTTCTGCTCTGCCAGCACTCCCCATTTCCCCGTCTCACGGCCAAAATGGAAGCAGTGCTGGGAAGTGCTAGGTGTAGCCAACAAGACACCCGCCACTCCGAAAATAATCCAATTCCCTGCTCACACACCCGAAACACTCGGCTATTGATACTGGCACTTTATGGGACAGGGAGGGGAAGCGAAGGAAGGGCATTCCTCTCCTGCTTACATTCGCAAGAATACAATATACTCCTGCTGCTGGGTAGAAAAATATTTATAGCTCCCACAGCCGCAAATATTTACCACACTCGCTTGCTGCACGCATTCCCGTTCCCGTTCCCGTTGCCGTATCCCGAGTCCCGAATCCCTATCCCCCATTCGAGCCCGTTCTAGTACCAGTTCTCTCCCTAGCGTCCAGCCATTATTTATACGCTGCTAATCTTCCACCATGTGAGATTGTGTGACTCTGGTTCTGGCTCTGGCTCTGGCTCTGACTCTGGTTCTGACTCTGCTTCTGACTTTTTGGCTGGCTCGATCTGCCCGGGGCTACACTTTCACACCGCCACACTACTCTATTGTTTATTGTGGCTCCTGCTCCTGCTGCTGCTCCTGCTCCCGCTCCGAGAGCTCATGCTCCATGCTCAATGCTGGCCCTGTCCTAGAACGGTTTTTGCAGTGCCGGCTGCAGCTCTTGTGGTGCATTGCAACGAATATGACCGCAAAATGCTAAATGCCTTTTCAGTAACAGTTTAAGTTTGCCGCATTTCAGCCAAAGTGCAACTAAGCCAACCCACCTATGCCCCCACGCCCCACGCCACCCGCCCAACGTCCTGCCCTGCCTCCCATTGCCCTTTTCTTTCGGCTGCCCCGGCACTGTGTCAATTATGGCAATTGCTTTGTACACTCGCCACAAAATGCTACCAGTTCTGTGCACCTTCCACATACGTATAAGATGTGCTCCAAGGGGGGCAGAGGCAGAAGCTCTGTTTGTTTATGCCAAGGCATAATTTGTAGGGACTTTGGTGGCAGCCGCAGCAGCAGCAGCAGCAGCAGCAGCAGCAGGAGAGCAGTGGGCGGAGAATGGTGAATGAAATTTATGCTCAACCGACTTTGAGCAGACAAATTGATTATCGTTTAGCAGGAATATTTAGATTTATGAATACACGAGTAGGAAGGCACATAATTGGGTTAACATGACGTCAAATTTCGTGAATTTCTAAATTCTACTCGAAACATTTCCCTGCTAATTATGTCCAAGCGTGAACAGGATACTGTTTTCGAGGACTCTCCATGTAAGATATCTAACAAATCGAGGATTATGTACCTAATCTGCTCTAAGTCTGATCCCTCAAATCCGTCTATATATCTCTATATGTATTTATCTCCAATCCATCCATTACCGCAGTAGTGTTGTTTTCTCGACTTGCAAGTCTCCAGGTCTCCTTATCCGCCACGAGTACTCGGTATGGCCGTATGCAGGAGTGGAAATATTTGGGTCACAGAATGCAGAAAACGATTATATGTACATATGTATGTACATTGTACAATATGTTATATGGCAAGGACATTAAAGGGGCGGGGCAGGGGCTGGTGTAGATTCGCAGTGGCGTACAAAGTTATGCGACGCAAAACTGCACAAATTTTCCAGTTTTTGGGTGGTGCACAAAAATATGATCGTCATGGAAATATATGTATACGTATATTTAAATTTATAGTTCCCCAAAAAACAGCACACAAAAGTAGCAGCAGTTTTTAGAGCACTGTTTACAAGACCTCTTTTCTGTACATACATATTATGTACATACTATGTATGTACATACTCGTATTTAAAAGTACAGCGGTGGCTCAAATAATAGCATACAAATAAAATAAAAACATGCAAATTAAAAAATATAATTATATAGTTCAATGGCATGGCTAGATATATATTATTTTCGTTTCAGTCTCGGCCGGAAAGGGAATCGGGGCTAGTGCACTATACTGCGCTCTAGACTCTCCTCAATATTATTAAACCAATGCACGACAACCCTCAGTGACCAGAGAATAGTTCTGTAACAAATTCTGAAGTCGGCGAATGCGAAGAAAGTAATTTCAAAGTACTGAGGAATTTCTAGAGCAATCCATCCGCCTGACGAATCGAATATTACAACAGTTATCTTCGGAATTCGGAAATCGGGATTACGCAAAGTACGCCCTTATCAGGAGAAACCACGCCTCAAAGTCACAGGGTTGTCTGTGTTGATTTATTTTGCTTGCTCGAAATGTCTTCAAACGATGTGCACACCAATGCATAGTATCTTCTAAGCTGTAAGTTTTGTGGACCATCAAACATGTTCAATCCTTGTGTCATATTGTTGTTGCTATTGGGTTGACCTTAACTGTATGTAAACACAATTTAACTGCCATGCCAAATGAGCAAACAACACAACAACAAGTGAAGGCTGCTCCTGCAGGACTTGAGTGCTGAAATCACAAACAAGAAAATATGGCAACCACCTGCTGTTTTCTTTCTTGGACATCCGCTCGAAGAAATGCCATTAATTTTCTTCCGAAAATCCTTTAAAACTGGCTTTTGTTTTCATGATGGAAGCACCAATGGTAACTTTTAGTGCTTTTAATTACATCTGTACATATGTACATATGTACATGTGCATGCAGCTTATTTGCAGTCTAATAATTATATTCATTTCAATCCAAAATAGCTTTATATTTGTGCTCCGCTTTTTATGGGACGACTCCAAGAGAATATTCAAACAATTTATAAAAAAAAGTGCTATCATCCGCTCAGTGCCTCGTTTCTAAAGAATGCATTTTGAGGAGCTGTCCCCTGTCGCCTGTAAATGACAAAGTGACTGGAGAACAAAACACAACCCAACCGCCATGGCCAGGGATCGTGGACAGTGGACCCGTGGACCATGAACCGTGGCGGAACGGAAGGGAGGGGAACGGAACGGAACGCAACGGAAAACTCTTTCGGGCGCCGCGCCTGGAAGGAAATACTGGGCTGTTGTCCGCGCATAACACAATATTTTCACGAGCAAAAACTAGATGGAATGGACGAGGGAATGCGTTGACACCACGGTCGCCTTGGATTGCCTTGCTCATCAGGAGCTCATTCTTTTATTTTTTTGTGGATTGTTATGCGCAAAATATTCCTGCAAGCGAAAATTCGGACAAAAGTTTTGAGCGGAAAACTTTGCTAATTACACGCGAAATGTTTGGTTTGTGGACTCGACGACCTCCGTTTCCCAATCCCCGAGCCCTGAGCCCCGAGCGCCGTCCCGTCCTGACGGTCCCCGTCTCGGAGAGGGGAGAAGAGGAGAGGAGAGAAGCCCCAGCAGCATGGAATTCTTGCTGTTTGTCATAATTAATTTCTGGCAACCATGGAGTGTTGGCTGCTCCTCCAACAATGTTTTACCCCTTGTCGCAACCGCGATGACAGCGTGAAAAACATGGGAAACTTTTAAATATTTGCACTGTTCAGAGAATACTGATAGTTGGCAAGCGCAAGCTCCTAATGTGACTATAATGCGAGAACATTGAAAACATTTATTTCCATCTCTGTGACACTCCAATTCTAGTCCCAAACCCAGACCCAATCGCAAGCCCAATCCCAATCCCTATCCCTATCCCGCTACCGTTACCGAATTACCCATAAACATTAATTAAACTCTCGCTGCAATAAAAGCAAATAATAATGCTCGTAAAGGCCCAATACCCTACTACATCAACAGTTGAGCTGAGCAAATTACAGCGCACTTGTAACTTGCGAAGATAGCACTAAAAATACACAGTCGTACGATACATGCTCGTGTTTTCCTATAGCTATAGCCATAGCTATAGAGAGAGATATGTACACATAACAAGTTGCCATATGCGCAAGCCCTCGGCATTCATGAAAGAAACGACAAGGGTTCTGTGTCTGGGTTCTGGGTTCTGTGTCTGTGTCCGGGAACGAAGGATAGAGAACAGTGGAACAAGTGCATTTGAATAGCGCTGCAGCGCTAATGGTGCAGGTGCAAATTAGTTCCAGGAATAGCAATATTGATGCCAATGCCACTTTTTGCAGCTCCATTGTGTGTGGAGACCATTGTTCACCCACAAAGCAGTACAGGACCTTCTCCTCATTAGCGTTGCGGAACGCATTCACCATCGCATTCCGACCACAGTAGCTTGGCACAGTTCGTTTGGTATTAAAAATCAGTAAAAAGCAAAAAGAAATCAACAGACATTAAAAGCGATGACGACGAAGGCGTTAAGGATGATGACGCCGATATGGCAAGGTGCCGAGGACACCAAGCCCCCCACCCTCAAGTTTTCGCGTAACGAGACGGATCGGGACGAGCAGGACGAAGTGGTGCGGGAACGTGCATGAAAATAAACAGAACTTGGGACCGCACAAAGTGTTGTGTGTATGCGGGTGTGGAGGGTGGCTGGGTGGCTGGGTGGCAGGGTGGGAGTGCGGGAGTGTGTGTTTTTCTGAGGATAACCCACCTGTGGGCGCCCCACTCGAAACTGTCAATTATGTAATGCTATACAATGTTTATTATAATTTTTATGCTGCCCCCGCCGTTTCCGCCGTAATTACATGTCTTGCGCTAATATTTATGGAGCTCGTAATAAGCAAAAGTCGTACACTTTTATGACTGTATTAATGAGACTGTATTTTCAGTTTCGTAGAGGTTTATTTGTAAACACCTTGGGGGTTTCGCTTACGACGTGAGTGTGCTCCAGCTCATGGACTGCGGGACTGCGGGACTGCGGCTCCGGCTGTCCAATTAATGATGCCGGGCAATCACGTATACGTAACCCGAAAACTAACAAGCTAACCGTCGAGGACAAGTCAGAGTCGGGGCCATAAACTTTAAGCTATCAACACGTTCGGAATCAACTTGAAGCTCGAAACTTTGACTCAATTAACATGTGGCGCGGGTCGGTCGGTCGGTGGAAGAGGAAGGACCGGGACCGGGACAGGGACTGTGACTGGGACCACCGGAGTGGAGTCATAGTCGTTTACCTGCCTTCGGGTCACGTACGCAGTCGCGACAAGGACGAGGACGAGGGCCACGGGCCACCTGGACACTTGGCAGAAATGTAAGCAACGCAACGCAACGCTCTGTCCAGAGCAGAACTACAGACATGGCCACGCTTTCCACAATGAACTCCTCGTGGACTTATTAAGTGGAGCACCTCCCGCAGTTGGGCCAGCCAGCAGCAACCCAGTATCCATGTCCATGTCGGAAATTATCATCCAATTGCTGTCATAGAAACAGTTGGCAGCGACGAGAGCTTTGGTGATAAATCTGCTTAAAATTATTTAAAGCCATTGCCCTGTCCCCTGTCGTTTGTTTATCATTTTAATTTCATGCTTATTATACCTCAGGTTTGTCTTTGTCTCCTTCTGCTGCCCCTTGCCCCTTGCCACCACCTCCGCCAGGTGCCGTGCAAACAGGCAAATAGGCAAACATGCCAGATGATGAGTTATACTCCGTACTTGTATGTATGTGCATATACCCACCGCAAAGCAAACAACTCTCAGGGCGTGACGCACCATTCATGCGACTTCCCATCCTTCCGTCTGCCTCTGCCCCTGCCCCTGCCTGTGCCTCTGCTGGTGCCTCTGCATTGCAGCCGCACCCACTCCACCCACCCACTCTTTCTCTGGCTGGGGCTCTGGCCTGCTCTTTGAATCTGTTTCCATGTGCGTGTGTGCTGGTGGGGCTATTGAATTAAATAATTTAATGCTCGACGAGCACAAAAGTGTACCAACATACATACATAGTAGGACTCTGGCTACCACAGAGAGATGTCCTTGAACTTCTGTGGGACGACTTTAAATTATAGAAATTACGGAGTGCAGAGTGCGGAGAACGGAGTACGGCGTACGAGCCCCTCCGAGGCATACACCAAAATGGTAGAAGAGCCGTCAAAAAGTTTTGTTTGCAGTCAAACTGGCGTTTTTCCCCAGGTAGAGGTAGAAGTAGAGGTAAAGGTAAAGGTAAAGTCTTCATGCCACGACTCCCTCCACCTCTCTCTCTCTCTTCCACTCATTACTCAAACGGCAGCTCTAAACTTTTCCCATGTGCCCCATGTACTGTACTGCATGTGTTGCAACCGCCTAAAAAGTCAATGTCCTGTCGAGGGGCGTGCATGTGCTCGAGTGTCTAACTGACGTCGTCGGCAGCTCCTCCTCGTGGCAATACCCATAGTTTCCTGGCCACTTGTTTACCCACGACAACGACGATGGCGATGACGATGGCGGCAGTGGCAGTGGCAGTGGCGGCGGCGGTTTGCCTCGGTTTTAATGGCGCACTCCAGCGAGTGCTTTCCTTTCGGGAAATTCGCCTGCCTCGCAATGCTTCGCTTTAAACGTTATTATAGCGCCTTTTTATGGACATATAAATATCATCGTTAAGTTCGTCATGAAAAAACCCAACTACTAGCACCAGGGCCTGGCTCTGACTCTGACTCTGTCTCCGCCTCTGCCTCTGCCACTGACTCTGTCTGTCTCCGCGCCATCCATGTGCGTGTGTCGGCTGTGTGTGGCGGGGTCTCTAATGATCGCTCCGGCCAGATAGCCCGGTTGCCCCACAAGGATTACTTAGTGCAGCACAAACAAATTACTGTTAATTAAACTCGAATGAGTTTTGCGGCGTACTTGAACGTCGCCTCGGCCCCTCTGTGCGAGATGCCTCAGCTCTGATACGAGATACGAGATACGAGAGTGTGTGGCAGGTTAGGATCATATTACGTCCATATCACGTGCGGTTCTCTCGGAATTCCAGGGAAAGCCCCATCCATTCCAGCCACCTTTTACCAGCTAATTTCGAATTATAATTGCCACATACTGGTGCCAGCCAGTAGAAATCTTTTAGAGCCTCTTGTATGCCGGATGTCCACGTCCTGGGGCCATGGATGCCCATGGCGCTTCCCCTGCGGACGCCTCAAATCAATGCAGCTTGCAGTCGGTACGTGCTGATCCATGTGGGTTAGACGTTTTAGGCGACCAGTTGGCAATTTAATGCTCCAGTTATTGCAGCAGACAAAAAGGGAATCGAAAATCAGAGTCCAGCGAGGTAAATACTCTTTTGTGGCCCCAAAACTATTCCCATGGGCGTGTTTGTCCTGTAATCGTAGAGCTGCCTTCATTCATATCGCTTATATACGCACATTTGGTCTTGTCTTTGTCCACCTGCCTGTCCAGTCCGTGGTCATTTTTCAATTTTGTTCCTTCGGCAGTAACGCCCTAAAGTATGCAAATGTGTTCATTAACACATTTCCTCATCTAACATGCCATTAGTCAAAAAATTACGCAGGGTCGACCGCAGACGAACGGCAACAACGGAAGGAGACGGAAACTCTAGCTCTGCTCCATCCACAGCCACATCCAAAGCAGGGTAAAAAAAAAAGGGGGAACAAGGAAATCAAATAGTTTACCTACCATTAATTACAGCCAGGGGCAGTTCTCCACGTTGTTTGTGTGTGCACGCCCCAACGAACAACCAGGACAGGACGGAACGAAGCGGGGGGTGGGGGGGTGGGGGGGTGGGCGGGTGGACAGCTAACCAGCGGTACATGGCACGGGGAGGTTAGAAAAGTTTCGGGCAAACACCGAGTGGCCCCCGATACCAAACTTTGTCTTTGCCTCACTCAGTTCACACACACACACACACACACACGCACACACACACACACGCACAGAGGCGAGAGTGTGTTAAAGGTATTACGGGGCTGGGGGTTGGAGGTTAGAGGTTGGGCGGCTTATGCGTCAGCCACAAGGTATGCAGCAAATATTTAGATATGCCTACGCCATCGCCTATCATCGGCTTACCTTGTGGCAAAGAAAAACTTCTGAAACGAGGAAACCTGGAGGAATGGCAGGGCGAAAGAAAAGCCTTTCTGCGCGGGGGCATGGTGTATTTTAGAACGCTTAATTAACACTTTATTAGCTTTACTTTACCTTGCCCGAAGGCTTAACCAGGCTTATGGCTTAGCCTTTTTTTAATGGATGTGTCCCGACGAATGGCAGCTTGCAGGTAGAAGCGGGGGACGATGTGGAGGTGGGGAAACATTCTGCAAATGGCTCGTATGCTGGTGTATGTGTGTGTGTGTGATTTTGCGGTAAATATGGGAGCTGACCGCAAAAATCTGTAACAAAAATGTTTAAAGGCTGGAAAAACTATTTGAGGGTGGCCGCCCCGAAGGCCTGTGGGCATCAAAATAGGAATCCGGGTCGGATTTTGCCATCGAGAATGTGTAATTTGAGAGGAGAGACCCGTAACGGAACGGAACGGAGCGTGGCATGACCCAGGGGCAGGTAATCTTTGATGCGATAAAAATCATATAATTTAATTAGGCTCATGAAGTTTCAGAGGTCCAGGAAAGGGGCGGGCAAGTGGGCAGAGGGGCAAATCAAGAACAGTGCGGATTACCTGCCATTTTCAGTTAAATTTAATAAAATTATCGCAAGTGTTTCCGCAACTGGCACCTGGGCTACAGACATACTCGTACATACTCGTATAATCTGATCTGCCTTCAAGCAATTTGAGTTAATTTAAAACCCAATAAACATCTAACAAGGCCTCGGACAATGTAGCACTGTACGCTGTGTCCTCGAGAAGGACACTGTTCTCTAATGAACTTTAAAATAAAGACACGGCTAATATGCTAAACATTGCCAGTAAACATTCAGTTTAATGACTCAACTTTTCCCGAGCTGGCCGTCCGAGCACACGGAAAGCCTCTTAAAGCGGCGCCGAAAGCAACTGGCAGGCGAGCTGGGAGACAAGTTCTGGCCTACGTAATTGAATGAAATGCCCGGCTCGAGTGTCCTCCCTGGCAGGAATGACCAAGTAAAAAGAGAAAGCATAAACTTATCTTAATTGAATTATCAAAAATTATGCGCAACACTTAAGACGACATTCGGGGCCGCCTCTGAGACCGTCGTGCCGCGGCAAGGGGGGGAAGGCCTAAAAGAACTGTTGCTCGGCTGATGGTATAAGTAGATATTGCTTTAAGTATTCAACCACTCCCCCCGCCACCCCTCGAAAAAGAGACGAAGCAGAGACGTGCTGGGACTGGGGCCGGGGCTGGGGCTGGTGCTGTGGTTCCGACGCGGCTAAGTCGTCAGGACAAAATACGCTTAGAGGTAAATTTTGTGGCATTTAACTTTTCAAATGTCAAGAAGACGGAGAAATGGCAACGGCAAGGGGCAAGGGGCAACGGGCAACGGCAACCCTCAAAGCGTATTCTCGATTGCCGCTTGAGAACTAATGAAGACGCTCTTTATAATTTATGGTCGCCCAACACGCAACTTTGTGCGTCTTGTGGAGGCAGCACGCCACACGCCGCACTCCGCACGCCGCACGCCGGGGCATGGCCAGAGTCTGTCTTTGTCCGTTTGTTGAGGGACTACGTCAAGTGGGGTATACGTATTTGTAATTAACAATTGTCTATCTGTATATCTGTTAATCTGTTTATCTGTTTATCTGTCTATCTGTTTATCTGTCTATCTCGGTTTCCGGATGCTCCGAACGGTGGTACGAGTATATTTCCGGAATGCGTTGCACAAATGCTTTGTGTTGCGTTAATAAAATGGCGTGTAAGTGACATATTTAACTCGCGACTCGTTAATTGTTTGCGTTGTCGCATTGGCGAGACCATAAATCATTTGCCTAGTTTGTGGCATGATTAATGGGCAGGACAACAGAGAGAGAGGGAACGAGGCGTACTCGTGGAAGGGCCACTGTCTGCATGGGTTCTTTCACCTCTTTAAGAACTGGGTTTCCCCGGGCTTCACGCGAGCACAGATTTCATTTACCCACTTTCCACTGCACGTACTCGTGGGCCAGTGTACTGTTTTATTGATTTCCACTGGGCCACAGCTCTTCCACCGCTCTAATTTTCCCTTTTCCCTTCCTTACCATTTTGATTTATGCACAACTTTCGCCAGCGCCAAAAAGTGGCGCTTGCTTTTGGGGCCAACTAATTTGACCGCAAAATCTATTAAAACCCAGTTATGAATACCCGAGCCCCCGAGCCCCCGAGCCCCCGAACCGGCGATCCCGCTCCCTCAGCAAGTTGAAGTGTTTGACCTGAAAAGTATTTATGTATTATTTTCCATTTTCAATTTTGTTTATTATGGTATACCTTTCTACCTGTGTACCGTGTACCCTTGTACCCTGTATCCCTGTATCCCTGTCTGTCGTGGAAAATTGAAAAATTTGTTTTCTGGCCAGCGAATCATGGCTGTGCTGTGGTGAGGTGGGTGGATGATTGGATGGGTGGATGGGGGGATGGGTGGATGGGAGAGTCCTGAGTGCGCTTGACGCTTCAAATGAGCGTGCCAAAGTTGCCCCAGGAAAAGTTTTTAATTTTAATGGTGCACGAAATTATTGTGTGAATAGTTGGCCGCTGGAAGAGGCTTCTGCGCGCTTCCTTCCTTCGCTCCTGCAGGAGCTAGCTGCAGTATTAAATTCCCTTTTTCCTCTTTTTTGCCAACCTGCCATTGGCTTTGTCTACCTTTCGACTGTGTGTACTCTTATATTAATTACATTGCGGGCTGGTTGACAGCCAAATGCGAGTGGAGCGAGGAAATGGAGCGAAAAGGAAAAGCTCAAATAAAATGATAGGGAAATTGGGTCTGGTGCGGTCTGGTCTGGTCTGGTCTGCTCTGGTAGATGGTAGATGGTAAATGGTAAATTTATACAACCGACACTCGCTGGCAGAAAAGATTAATTACCAAAGCATTTAGTAGCAGAGTTTGCCAACACTTAAGATAATTAACTTGCACACAAACTCGTGTGTGTCCTACTACTCGTACTACTCCTAGATGGTATACGGAAAGGTATTTCCCCTTCATTTCTCAGGGAAATAGCTCCACACACGCCCACACGCCCACACACGATCGGATGGGCGAGTGGCATAAGTAGTTCATAAAGAAGCACTACCCCATACTGAATACACAATCCCACCCGCCTTTCGTTCCGTCTAAACTTTGGCAATAAAAATTACGGAATGTGGAAAAACTCGCTGAACTCAAGTGCATCATTCAAAAATTGTTGGCCGTCTAGACTGAGAAATTCGTTTTTGTGCCTTGGTTTTTTTTGTCGGTTTTCGGCTGCTCTTTTGGTTTATTACAAAAATTGTTTACAAAGTTGTTGCAGGGCTAAAACCCTGCCATTAGGGGAGCATCAAAGTGGAGTTCATTGCGGCACTCAGGGTGAAAGGCGGGGTAAGGCAGGGCAAGGCAGGGCAAGGCAGGGCAGGACTGGGCAGGCCTGGGCAGGCCTGGGAGTCGGCCAGAAATGATGGAAAAGTTTGCTTGCATTTTTCAGAAAAGCTTTTTCGGCTCTGTTGTTGTTTTTACTTAGTCTCCGATTCGGGATTGGGGGAGGAAAATAAAAGCAGTTATTATTTTATGTTTAGCAGCAAATGCGATTAATTCTTTGACAAGGAGAGGGAGAGCATCACTGGCCCCCCTCCCCCCACCATTTAATCCCCGTACTCTCCAGGACGGCACGTAGACGGGTGGGTCTGGATGGAGACTGAAAAGGTATCCTTTTGAGTGGCACATTCCTTCAGGGCGAGCTACTTTGATTAGAGGAAATTTAAGACAAGAGTTCACAGCAGTCAAAGGGTGTGCGAATGTTGAAAACAAAAACAAAAAACTCGACTTTGCGGAGGAGCTTATGAGTTTGCAGAATTGCGAGTTTGACAACGAAACTAATTGACATTCGAAGGGATCCATGGCTCAGTGCTCAAATTGAGTTTTCCAGCACACACGGATCCATTAGCACTGCGTCCCAGAAGAGGAGCGAAACGGCGGAGCAACTTCAAAGGGCAGCCGCATACTCGTATTTTTTGTGCCTGGTCACTTTTTATTTATTTTCTCCGTCGGTGAAGTTTCTCTGGCCTCGGAAATAATCACCGCGCTAAAAGCATTGACCCGACCTGGCGTCTCCCTCGTCACCTAGTCTACTGGTCTCCTGGCCTCCTGGTCTCCTGGTCTCCTGGTCCCCCATTCGATCCATTAATGTATCGCAGGACCGACTGCAGTTCCAGCTCCTCTAGCTTTCCAGCTTTTCTCCATCTTAAACTTTTGCGCCTTGCGGTGCTTTGCGGTATTTTCGTGTACGTGCTCTTCGTACCAAAAAAAATAGAAAAAGCGAGAAAAGCACCACGAAATGCAGGCAGAGCCGTGCAAAATCCAGCTGAAAATGCGGAACGAGGCGGAACGAGACGGCACGGGAAGGGAAGGGAAGGGAAGGGTCGGGGAAGGACACGCACTTCATGGCGCTTGCTTTTTATTTTAACATCATTAAGTATTTCTAATTGAGCGCCGCTTTGAAATTAAAATTAGATTTTTTTGCTCTTGAATTTAATTTGATATTCTGCCAGGCGGAATGGGGGCAGGCAGGAAGTGGAAGGCCTGACGCGGCATGCCGCAACATTTAAGATCTACTTATTTTGGGTCGGTGCGGCATGCTCGCACTTGCTGGATTATGCATATGCATGTGCAGATCTCTGAACTGGTCTGGTCTGGTCTGGTCTGGCTTGGCCCACTAGCGCGCTATCCTCCGAGTGCTCCAGAGTGTCGGAGTGCCAGAGTGCCACAGTGCTGCTGTCTGTGGCCGGAGAATCCAACCTTTGCACCAGTCACCTACAGAGGAAACGTAATTTATTTCAAGTGACTGCACAGCCAGCAAAAACGCAGAGCAGAGCAGAGCCGAGCAGAACCAGAGCAGAGAGACACATGTTTGTCTCGGCTCGCGCCTCTCTGATGATGACTCTTGACCAGCATTCATGCCGTGGCATTTTAATTTCATGGCATACTTTCAGCATACGGCCTGGCATCATCATTTCATTCCGTATGCGGAGCATGTATTTTGTAACGCCTGTCAGACAGGACAGGCATTCTGGAAGCAAGGGAGATCCACAGCGAAAAGCTAAATAATTGCGGCCGGAGGAACCTTCGTGGCCGAAAGGTTCTGGCTCTGGCTCTGGCAGTGGCACTGGCACTGGCTCTGAATATTTTGATTTGTGTACCTAGGCCCCGTACTTCTCCGGCAAGAAATTGTTTCGCGTGCCGAGCTAATTTGCTAAATCAAATGTTCGTAAATAGAATGTGCGGAAAAATGTGGTGGGTGGCTAAATTGATTATGTACGAATCTGAGATATGGAATAAATTGTTTGACAACCTTATAATATTCAGTTACAGGAGCAACATACTAATTTGGACTCTTGCCAACTCCAATTGCCCATTAGTCAGAAATTAAGTTGAAGAAATCATGATAAAACTAAAGAATTATAATCAATACGTTTTTAATGATAAATTAATGTTCCACTGATCGTATAGCCATTAATCAGGGTATTGTTTCAACCAACTAAACTCATAAAAGAAGCCTTACAGAATGAATCGAAAATGTAAACAATTCCGTTTGCCAAGTGAGAATTTTCACTGTAAATTTATGTTCTTTTTTGTCCAGTGACTAATTGTATATGTACGGATTTTCGTTACATCATTTTGTTTTATTAGAAAATATAAATATTTAATTAAAAATTAACGCCATGTGATTGCGTTCTGTACTTTTCTGTTTTATTTCACACAGCTCGCAATTAATTGCAAATGAATGTTCTTCGTGTATTCCCGAGCACAGGAATGGACCGGAAAAAGGGATTAATAATGCAGAGGCTAAAAATAAAATTGATTAAAAACTGCCTAAATGTTTAAGGTATTACATAAACCATTTCGAATTCAGTTGAAATTACGAAGGACATGAAACCTTTTCAGGTGAAGTCGCGTTCAACCGGAAAATTTCCAATTAATTACTAACAAAAGCGGAAATTGATAATGTTTAATGACAAAAAGGTGTCGGATAGCCGGAGGAGGAGCCAGACTGAGGACTGACGACTGACGATGCCATGCCAAAGAATTTCTAAATTATTTGGCAAATTCATTTCGAAATGATGCATTCTCCGGTTATTTAATACTTGATTGAAAATGAGGGAAAATTCTGTTGAATATGTAAGACGGGAATATCTATTTACAAATACGCATGAATGCCAGAGAAAGGCACCTACTTCTAATTCTCTTCTAAATGCTGAATGACTTTATTAACCTCCAAACTGACACAAAAGGTGAAACTCAATGAAGCAATCCAGGAATTTGTGGGGCAAGGATGTCCCAGCCCACGGTCTCCTCCCCCTTTAGTTTTCCCTCAATCGATAACAATAAATAATATTCTGAGGCTTGGGCGGCCTCATACTCTGAAAGGATACACTCATCTATCCCCACATAAAAGCATAATTTCTGGACACCGGTGTCCCCAATACCCTAAGAGCTAAGGGTAGCTATCAAGTAGTTGTGCGGTTATTTGGGCTTGTTTTCTTCTACTTTTTGATAACCAGAATCACTGGAAAAAGAGAACTCCACACCGGATAAAGTATCTATTCAGAGAAAATGTCATCCTACAGATTAAACATTCTATAACCTTTGTGAGGGTATAGGAGCACACATTTTTGACTGCTGGCCAGAGTACCCGTTGGCCCCAACAGTAGACTCCTTTCGCCATGAATTACGTCGTTTAGCTTTGACCTTTGACGGGCCCGCTACATATTTTCTACCCTTGAATTTCCCTGCCCTCCATTTCCCTGCACCGTTTACGCTGCGTGTGTGCGTGATGTGTTTATTAATTCCATTCATTTTTGTTTTTGTTTTTGTTTTTATTGTATTACAGTGCTCTGCCTTTGTTGCTGCTATATAGAGCGGTCGACATTCAATTACGTTTTTAGTCCAAAGCATTTATGGAAATTAAAAAAAAATGTATAGAAAGAAAGACAATAAAAGGAAGCAAACAAAAGGAACACGATACCAAAGCACAGACCAAAACATCCCAAAAACGAGTGACAATTTGTATAATTAGTTGAAAGAGAAAGGGGAGGAAAAAAGGAAACTTTTACCACCAGGGCGTATGCGTTATGGTTCAAATTGTCGAAGGCTTTTCGTGATTAGGCCAATTAAATTTCAGGGCACAGCCTTTAATTTACAAAAAAAAAAATTTAAGCTCGAGTTGGAAGATTCCTGATGATTCCGGGCTGTATTTCGATTGGGAATTCAAACAGGTTTACGCCTACATCGGCCTACGTTTGGCAGACAGGATTCCCTGCGCTCAGTACTTTATGGAAGGTAAATGCTTGTAGAATGCATTCCACTACCCCTTTCAGACACCATAAATGAGCCAAACAACTACCAGGTATGGTAGTGGTAGTGGTAGCCCTGTAGATGGAAAAGAATGCAACGTTTTCCATTTTTCGCCTCTTGTGCGGGCTGCGTCGCCTCTCCCCTGCGTGTGCTGCATAGTTTTAGGCTGTTGCACTTTGTACATCTGATAAGGCGCTGCCTAATGGCCTCTGGGTGTTGCTTGTTCGGCGTTAGTGTGTGTAAATGTTTGAACTAGTACTCGTGCCCCATACGCCATAGCCCATTCCCATTCCATAGCCCCTCAACATACTATATAGTACTCCCATTGCTCTGTGCCAATCGCCTCCCATGTGCGTGCCAGCGACCGGAAGTTATTTCAGACGTTTTTATGCCTTTGTTTCGGGCCAGACTTTCCTCGATTTTAACCCTTTTTTGGTCACTTGTTGTTTTTGGCCCTGCTTCGGGCATGGCTTGGGCATGGACCCGGCCCGACCCGACCCGACCCGACCGGACTGTGCGTGAGCACTAAGAGCACTACTAGTTACTAGCGGGATTCCATGTGCCGTTCATTTTATTCAGCTGATAATCGTTTAGACTTTTACAGACACATTCAGTGGCCCACAACTCGGCGTTTTCTCCCTGTGTGGCGCCCGAATCGCTCGCCAGAGTGTGGCTAAACAGCGGAAGCGGAAGTGAAAGCGCAGTTTCTGTGTGTTGTTGCACAGACGAGAGGAACGAGGGCAGAAGGGAGGCCAAGGAACAGGCAACATACAGGACGACAACGATGAAATTTACTCGCTCGTGTTATGTTTTAAGCTGGGTTTTATTGATTTAAACCAATGCGGGGCTTCCAGCTTTAAGCTGAAAGCGGTCGGAAACATACCAAAGGTTCAAGGGTTCCGTTCCGCCATTTTCAATGGTAGTTGAATTAAATTCCCGCACTGAAGTGCTGGAATGAATAAAACGCGAAAGTTGTTCGGTAAAAGGAGAGCCTTTCTATACTGTGAACATCTATTACAGCCAACGATTTATCAATCTCTTCCCCTTTTTTCGCTTCAACAAAGGACCTCGAAAATTAATTTAATTAATAATATTGAATGCATGCTATACAGCTTGTTGGGTCCTTCTCGTTTCGGCAAGCACTCAATAATGGAAATTACACCGGGCTAGCGGACAACAGGCGGGTACATGAGGGGGGGTACATGAGTACGGATATTTTCACACGCCGTCGGGCTGCCAGGAAGCTGTCAAAAAGATCAACTAGTCGTCAGAACGGGGGCCAGGACAAAACATAAAAAGTGTCAAGTCGAAAAAGGATGCGTACTCCTCTAAAAAAAAGGGACACAAAGTTTCCTTTTTTTTTTTTTTAATTTTGTTGTTTTCGGTCTCTTTTGTCGCTTTTCAATAAAACGCTGCGAGAAATGGCCAGAAAATGTGATAAAAATTTGTAACGCCATCAAAGTTGTCCTCCAATCCCTTATTTGGTTTCCTCCTTCCGTGACCATCTGGTCTTTCCCCCCCGTCTGCCGTTTTCCTGGGCCCCAAATCGCATTGAGGAAGCAATAAAAATGTCGCTTAATTGCAAAAAGTTTTGCTTAGATTTTCATTATTTTATTGCGTACTTGTTGGATTCGAGTTGGCGGTTTTCTCATTCTGTTTTCCCTCCAATGCCGTGGGTCATTGCGTGTTCTTATACTTGTGGCCCATTCGTAGTTCGCTTTTCCACTCTACGATGAGCGTTTTCCGGGCTGCTCCTGGTCAAGTCACAAGAACGGATGGGAAATCTCGTTACGTCTGGCAACCGCAAAACGTGTCTATAAGCTTTAATTCTGATGGATTTTTATGATAATCACATACACATTTTAAAAACCATATCCGCCACATTGTATTTATGGAAATGATATCCCTTTAAATATTCCATAATTCAGTTAAAGCATTTGTGCGCTCCCCCCCTCCCCATAATTTATAAAATTTTTTCACACTGCAATTCTAGTTGGAATTTTATTATTTTCTCGCTTATTCTACACCTGCTGCTACTTCATAACGATTTCTTTTTTTATGAAAATTATAACCATATACGGGCTGCTGCAGTCCGTGAACGTGAACACACACACACACACACAGTGGAGTCTCGCTTTAAATAACTTTGCGACTATTAAATGCATACGCGGCATGTAAACGGT
The DNA here is from genome assembly GCA_963969585.1 of Drosophila helvetica. Lineage (NCBI taxonomy): Eukaryota > Metazoa > Arthropoda > Insecta > Diptera > Drosophilidae > Drosophila > Drosophila helvetica. The sequence continues at coordinate 57,833,010 of OZ018401.1, forward strand.
CATTGTTTGTCGCGGAGATCAGGAAAACTGAGTTGAGTGCGAATACATTTTTTATGGCAACTCAACGAGAAGGCAATGTTCCCTTTTTTAAAGGGATTTCTCCTTTTCCACTGGTATCAAACAACCCGAGAGAAAGAGAGGGAGAGAGAGAGAGAAGCAGAGGAAACCCGCACACAGAGAGTTTTCCTGAACTTTGATATCATTCTGATGTGCACAATCTTTAAGCCATACAAGCGCTTTTAATTTGGAAACTATATATTTTTTTTTGGCTTGTTTGGCCAACCCATTACGTTAATTAAAAACGCTCTTGACCTGCACCACGTTCCGTTCAGTTCAGTTCGGTTCAGTTCAGTTCCAGGTGTGTGTAAAAATTTACATTTAAAAAAAAGGAGATTGTGTTGAGGACGTCTATACACACATGCGAACAATATTTCACGATAGTGTTGGTGTTGGGCGCCCCTTTTTTAAAGTTTGCACTGCCAACGAAATTTAATTAAAAGCGTATTTTACATTTTGAGCTGCTACAAAAAATTACAAACAAAAAAATGTTGTCTGAAAGAGTGTGTGAAAGGAAATAAAGATCGCAAAATGATGCCAAAGGACGGAAATACAAAGCCAGATTCAGATACTCAAAAAAAGCATCTCCCACCTAGAGTGTAATAAATGGGTTAATACTGATAGGGAATATTTCATTTGCCAGAGGAAAAACATAAACCGGGGCATACGCCATCCTTATGTCACTTCATCGATCCGTGAGCACTTGAGCAGCCGCACAAGACTTGTATCCTTAGAACGCACTCAGCCTTCGTAATTTAATCTCTTTCGAATACATGCAGAGAGCGAGAGAGAGAGAGGCACTCGGCTTATGGCTGTACTAATTACTCGATCGAAGATGCTTTCTTCTTCCAATTAGAATACGAAATTCTCAACAAGCTCGTGTACGTGAAGTGGAGGGGGGCAAAATGTATAACGTAATTTGATAATTTCAACATTTCCAAAAGTAAGCTGCGATACATAATACCCTAAAACCGAAAGAGGTTTTTGTACACCATTGAAACTTCTTAAGAGCTTTCACGTTCCCTCCCTCCCCCACCCAAACAACCAACCACTTGGAGCCTGGGTGCATTACTTATGCAAAAGTTTGTCGAGAAAACGGCACGATAGGAGCAATTCAATGGTTCCCCCAATCCCCCCAGCCCCCTATCCCCCAGTCCCATCCTTTATCCCCATCGAACTGATGGAGCTGATTTAATGGTGCATTTATTGGCAATCTATTCCCCGACTATGAAGAGCTTCGGGGCCCCCCTGCACCGTACGAGTATGTGCCTGTGACGTTGATACATTTGCCAGGACGCGACTCCTACGGCACGTGTGCCGAGTGCCATTGAAACTAATTGAAAATGCGTCTCGCCCAGACAAGAAAATGCATGGCAGAGGCAGAGGCAGAGGCTGTGGCAGTGGCAGAAAGAAAACTCCGTGAAAACCTTGTCGGTAAAAGTTTTCTCCATCTTAGAGATGCTTTTAAAATGCAAACTCAGCCACACACACACACAGACACATGAAAATTATAAATAATATATAATGCAGCATCTGTTTATGATACATATGTACATGGGCTCGTACATACATATATGCACAACTATATCCCCGTCGTGGGTGTTAATTCTCTCAGCTCCATGGAAATAACTTTTTCTACACCTTTCTATATATGTGCATGATTTATGGCAAACTGACATTGATTGATTCGGAATTGATGGTGTGGAAAAGCGGCTGATGAGGAAACGTGGCAACTTGGCAACTTGGCTGCCTGCAACACTGCGAGTATTCCGACAGGCAGCCATAATTATCGCTCAGATTCCGTCGTACGCGCCAATTTACCAAAACATTTGAATTATGCGAATGGAATTTCGCATATTTTGGATACTCCGTAAAGCGCGATAGGAAGGCTGTGTGTGTGGGTGTGGGTGTGGGTGTGTGTTGGCAGCCGCCTGAAATTTCCGTGCAACGTATTTGAAGGAAAACTTAAAGAGGACTCGAACAGGATATCTTCTCTAACAATTATTTATACAATTAATAAGTTACCAGTAATCTCTGGCCTTCCTTGCTTTCGCCATTCAGCCCGTCGACATATTTGTTGCATCTTAATTAAGTTTCTGCCTCCGTGACGCATTTCTCAGAGCCTGTCCGCACATGCACATCCGGCATTCCCGTGACGTCATCTGTCACAAGACCACACGTGACTGAGTGTTGCCATTCGGCTGGCTTTTTTTGTTTCCTGCACTTATTTATTTATGCAAAAAGCCAATTGTTTTTTGTTTCTCTTCCTCTCACACTCACACTCACACCCATACCCACACCCACACCCACACCCGGGACCGTGACTCTGGAATAAATTTGTTGTGCAATTTAATAAAATAAAACAAAAAAGCGTATACCGTTGCCACAGAGTTTGTTTTCTGCCATGCTCCTCCTCCAGCATTGCATTTTCAGTGTGTTTTATTCATTTATTTGTTAAATAAAATCAATGAAAATTGATTGATTGGGAGGTGGGTGATGCATTGCGGGTCAATTTTACGAACAATTAAGCAGGGTACACTTTAAAGACGGTGGCAGTCGGATCGAGTCGCCGTTGCCGTTGCCGTCGCCGTCAGCCACTCTCCAGCACCTTTTAAGTTGGGACACGTTCCAGGCGCTGGCCTGAGGAATGAGGATTGCAAACGCCGGATATCGGACTCTGGACAGACTCAGACTACGGATTGTCGACGGCAAACAGTCGTCGCTTGCTGCATTGGTTAAACAAACTCGAAAGCTGCAAGACAGGCGTTAAAGCACGTCCCAATCATCGGCAGCGTCCAACGGTTCATTCACTTTCCCGGAGCACTCTAGGAGCTCTCCATCGCCATCGCCATCGCCATCTCCATCTCCACCCCGCTTCCATCCGCTGCTGCTGCTGCCGCTACCGCTACCGCAGTTTGTGTCAACATTCTCCAAATGACGTTGATATTATTTGGCGTGTGCCGCAGCGAGACTCTGAGAGCGTTTCTGTCCCGCTTTCTCCATCTGCCCCTAATGAACTCATCGTTGCTCACTTGACGCTGGTCACGCTGACTTTTGCTCTGCGGCAAGATGGTGTGGCATGGTATGGGTATGGGTGTGGGTATGGCATAGGAAGGGGAGGTGAAGTAAAGTGAAGTGAACCGCACCGAACCGAAGCGAGAAGAGAAGCTGCTTCCGGGCTTAGTGGCGCATTGCATGTGCTAATTAGAAATACGTGCTAAAAATGCGCATGAGAATGCTGCCTCGTCCTGGCATCCTGGCATCCTGGCGTCATGGCGTCCTGGCGTTGCTGCAATTGCCATTATTAGGAAGCTTCGGGACACACGATAGATAGGTCATATAGATGGGTATATTGAATATTACAAAGTTCAGGCTGACGGTTGAACAATCATTCTGGGAAATCGGGAAATGAGAACTCTGGAAATACGATGACATGATGACGTGTTTCTGCAACAGCTGTTTAGTAAGAACATCTGTTAAACAATTCCCTTAAACAGTCTTTTGATCAACCTTAAGCAATGGCACATGTTTTTGCACCAGTAAATCTGCTTTGGAAAACAATTTCCGAAAGAGTGGCCTGAGTAGAATATTCGGGGTAGATTTGACAGTTAATTCCTTCCATTTGATCCAGAAAACTCAACCCTAGAGAGGCGCCTGGCCTGGTAGAGCATTCGCGTCTCTACTTTCCTGATGTCTGAATTTCCCCCAAACACGATACCAGTATGTATACCCCCCACCTCCCACTGCCATGTGCAAGTCTATGCAACTGCTGTGGACAAAGTTTTTAAAATCCGACACGTGCTTGGCATTGTAATGCAGTATTAAAACGTATTTTTAAGTACAAACAGAGCCCCAGGTATGCATATTAGCCATATACTCGTACTCGTACTCGTACTCGTACTCCTACTCGTATGAGCAACAGACAGACAACAGACCCTCGAAGGCAAAGAAGGAGCAACTGCAATCCAATGAAGTGGCCGTTTGGCGGTGGATTAATGTGACATTCGATTATGTAAGCCGTGGCCTGTGGCAAGAAACACTCGTAAATCAAATCGATATTTTGAAGAGCAGCAGCTTCAGCCTCTCCGACGACATTCAGGGATCCGATGCGATGCCGACTTTGGTTAGATGACTATCAAAAACCACTTTGGCCGGAAATAGCATAATATTTGCGCACGCCAGCACAAACTCAAACTGAAACTCAAACACAAACACAAACATAAGCTCACATATACACACACACACTCACACACACACACACACGGGGCTCTGATTCCTTCCAAAACGCGCTAAATGCTCGTGTCGCCATCGTCACCATCGCCACACCATCCGTCCATTCACCTTCCCGAGGAGGTGGATGGGGCACAGACACAGACACAGACAATGCCAACGCCAACGCCAGCGCCAACTACGCGGGGAAGAGTCGACTTTCGGCGCACATAAAGCAAATATTTTTATGATATTTTATCATCTTTTCGGTCCTTGGATTTGGTTTTTTGGTCGCCTTTTGAAATTCCGCTCACACACGCCGCCACCCAAAATGCGCACAGTCCTGAGCTCTGAGCCCTGAGCCCTGATCCCTTGCGCCCGTCGTTGTTGTAGGAAATGGATTTCTGGTTTACTTTCCATCCGGCGGAGAAAGGCAAAATCCCAAATTCTATTTGTTAAACCAACCCCACTCTCCACTTTTTCCCACCACTTATTGTTCAGCGCCTCCTCCTCCAGCAGCTTCTGGCATGCCTCTTCTCCATCTCCATTGCCCTCCACTCCAATCGAAGACATTTACCTGCTGTGGAAATCGATATCATTTACAGCATATGGTAAATGGAACTTTATCATATTGTGTTTACATTCGGCGCATACTGTACTGCACTGTATCTTAATCTACTCAGCAATTATCGGCCTCCAAGCCCCACGAATTAGTCAATGAGCCTGGATCCTAAATAGTTCGCATGCCTTATCCTTCATCTAACTACCACTTAAAGCTCTGGGGCCTCAGCATACGCCACTGACGGCTGCCACACCAGCAAAGACAAAAAAAACAAAAAAAAAACAAAAGAAAAAATAAAAAGAAGCCCCAACAAGCACATGCATGCTAATGCATTAGCCTGACACACAGAGAATGTCCCACAGAATGTCTGTCACTCCGGCCCGCTGTCAGGGGATGTGCAAAACTTCTCGCTATATGAATAGTTGGCATTATCACAAAGTAGCCGCGCGTTAAGTCGACGACGCAGGGAAAACAATTTTTAATGCCTAATGAAAAACAATGCAGCAGCTCGGGGATGTGTAAAAACTTTCTCTGAAAGCAACTAAGGGGCGAAAAATTGGAGCAAAAAACGAACAGACAAAAACTGAAACTGACACAGAAGCAGAACCAGAACCAGCACAGAACCAGAACCCCAAACAGGAAGCCGAACACGCACGTGGAGTGCGACTACGAGCACGCGGCTAAACGTATAGGGGGGCAGGTGGGGGGATCCGTAGGTAAACGGAGTGACTGGCGTATCTATTTGTTTTTGGCTGTTTAGAGCTAAAAAGTTTCCGGCTTTTTGTGTGCCATTCCTGTGGCTCGTTTCGTACTGGCACTGAGTGGAGGGTAGTGGGTACTGGGTACTGGGAACTGGGAACTGGGTACTGTGGCGTGGTGCAGCAAAACCCATTCAGTTGCAGCCAGTGCAAAAAGTGACAAAAGAAGCTGTCAGTTGTTGGTTGTTGCCAGAGCAAAGTGAGGTAAAACAGTTGCGAAAAATGCAAGAAATGTTGCGCATTCGTCCCCAGTGGCGACACTGCAAAACTCAAAATATAATCCCTCTTGATAAACAGCAGAAATTAGCATGGAATTGGACTTGATAGGTGGATTCTCTCTCGTCTAAATGGGTTTCACCATAACTAATACGTTAGCTGTACAAACGTGGGTCGATACATATAGTCTTCATATCTGCTCCTTGAACTACAAATGTTGCATATTCCATGATGATAAATTCTGAATTGAATTCCTTTTGATAAACCACAAAATTAGGGAGGAATTCAATTTGATGGGTTACTTGAAGAATCGTTGGGTATGGCCCAAGGCTGGGCCTAGCGTTGGTTGGATGTGCGCGAGACAATCCAATACAGTGTCTAAGTAATGTCTACTTACAGCAGCTGCTTTTGGCCTGGAAGCATTTCGTTCAACTTCGGTGGGAGTGATCCAAAAACAGCTGTCACAAAATACAGTAAATGCCGCGATGTGGAAATTGGAAAAGTATAAATGAATATGTGTGTTTTATTGTCCGAAAGTTAATAAACAAATAAACGAGTGGAAGTCGACAAAACAAAGCTCGAAGCAGCTGCTGTATGCGAATACATTATTCATACACTGTACTCGTAGGCACGTTTTGTGGGGAGGAGTGTCAGCATATTTTGAGCTGCCTGTCGAATTAGCCAAAAGGCGGCTTTGGGCCGGGTTCGATGGTTGACAACAACAACCACGAGCCATATTAAGAGAGCTGTGCGACATTGAGCAATTATAAGCCAACGACAAGCAAAAACAACACCACGAAACGACAACAACAGGAGCACTAATGCCATGACACAAATTCCTAATCAATCTTCACGACTTATTCATGCACATAAACCTGAGCGACAAACAAGCGAACTGGAGAACAGGACCCAAAGCTCCCTTCAGAGAGAGAGAGAGAGTGGAGGGTCGAGGGTGGAGTGTAGACGGTGGTGCCTACTACATACTCGTATAGCTCTGGTCTGGATCTGCGTGTGTGGCTGTTTGAGTTTTGCAATTACAACTTAAGCACACAATCATTATCATAATCCTTAATCGATATTATGGCTTACGACTGCAGGGAAGGGCAGGGAGAGCGCAGACACACACACAAATACATACATATGTATATGTATACGAGTACGTGGCACACAGCTGAAGGAGGGCTCCATGTGTGTGTGTGTGTGCTCTGCTTTTAACCCACTTCCGTTGTCTGGCCTGTTGGGGCTCCTTCGTCTGGCTTTTGGTCTCTCACTTTGGCTTCTGCGTTGTCCGCATTTTTCTTGAAGCCAAAGCCAGAGTGAGATAAGATGAGATGAGATGAGGGAAGCAACGGCAAGATAATAATCCTGGTAAATGGATGAACCAGAAAGCTGGCAACTCGGCCGGGAGCAGCCGACGGTTTCGTTAATAGTTAAATTGCTATTAACAAATTTAATGTCCTTTAAATTTATTAACAAAAAGCTGCCATGGCTACTCCTTCCTTCGTTCAATGTTCACGCTTCCCGGACCCCATTGTACGAGGTGGTGGTGGCGACCGCAGGATTAAATGATAAAAAAGTGTTGATCATCCCAGGAACGAAAGGACCACCTGCTTAAAGTTGCCGCCGCCGCCGTTCCGGTGTCGACATATCTGCCAGGACGTCAGGGACCGTCAGGGACGCCTTACAAAGCGTTTAATGACGGTGGAAAATTTGATTTTCTTCTCAGCTTTCCCTGCGACTGCTGATGATGCCCTGGCCACAACGGGCTGCGCTGCACAATGGTGCGTATGATTGTTATTGGAGCACGGGTCGGGGCGAGGGAGGTCCTGGATGTTTGCGCTCTTGACGATGTCGTGAACGTGTTAAGTGGTTATTGGTTTAGCGCGATGGCTCCCTAAAGCATGCGATTTGCGATGGCCATTGGAGCAGGGCTCGGGCCCCAGTGATATTTGCATTAAAATTTGTTTATACTGCATATGAGGGCACTTGAAATGATCGGATGAATAAGTAAGTATCGTATTAAAGATGGGATATTCTTAAAATCACAAGAAGATTCAAGTAAAAGGCATCTTCACCGCACGCTTTGTAACCTGGAGACTCCTATACATAGGAAGAGTGTGCCTTTAAGAACTATAAATAGCGGTACAGACTGGAAACTGGGTTAGAAGCTGTCCTTTCTTGTGAACACTGAACACTGAATACTGAATACTGAATATGCCGAGAGGGAACACATAAACCGCCAATAGACGGCACTTGCTTTCGAAAAACGATTTACGACACCATGGCGACGCATAATTTGATACATGTGACGGGGCCAGAGATGGGAGGTGTGTGTGCTTGGGGAGTGTGGTCGATGTCTGCCCCAATGACGCATCATTTATTACTTGGCACTCAACAAAAATTGTAAAACAGGAAACGGAAGCAGGGCACACAACAGACACGACAGACAAACGGCAGCCACTTTGAACGCGAATTAAAGTAATAAATTAGTTTGGGCGTGTGTCCTCGACATGACTCTGCACCACCGCCACCGCTACCGCTACCGCCACCAGCCATGGCAACATGCTCCTTCAAAGCCTCTCTGCCCCAGTGCCTCTGCGCCTGGCTCCTGCCTGTGCCTCTGGATCTGGATCTGCCCACTCACATGCCTCGTATGCCTCTCTTTGTGCCTTCTCATTTGATTTGAAAGCAACCACCCACAAAGCCACAAAGGCATACCAGAGAAGCAGAAATTTCCCTGTTTCCAGCAGGCTGCTTCTGCTCTCGGCTTTCCTTCCTTCTGCTTCTACGAGTAGATGTACAGGCCTCTGCCTCCGCCTCCGCCTCTGCTTCTGTCTCTGTCTGTTGTGGCTTTTTCCACTAAATTGCTTTGCATTTTTAGCCCCCAACATATTTTTAGGCGTGCAACATTTTTCATAATGCCTTGACATTGGTTGGGATTGCTCCGGGGTGTGGGTATGTCGGTCTGCGGGTATGTGGGTTTGTGTGGCCATACCATACCATAGCAAAAGAAAAGCCAAAGATAAACTGTCGTTGATATCTAAACTCAAACTTCTCCAACATTGGAAACCCCCGCCTCCCCATTCCCCCCACACACACATTTCACGAGATAATCTTCTCCGTTTTTATGGCGCTTTCTTTTATGATATTTATATGCGCGATATTTATCTCAATCGCTGTTCTTTTCTCTGGCATAATTTTTGCGGCCCGACAGTTAATATATTGAAAAGGTTTTACAAATATGATTAAATACTAGTAAATAAAGGAAAGTCCTTGTGTTTTATTGTATCTATTGTATCAACATACTAAATGGAAATTTCCAACTTACCCAACAATCTCGTTGGACATGTGTATCTTGTAGCGTATCGGATCGATTATCTGAAATGAAAAATAAATATATGTACATATTATGTGCATTAATTAACTTCGCCGAAACAGGTCCAAGGAAGTTCCCACCACTTAAAGCAACACCAAAGACTCTGACTCTGACTCTGGGTCCCGTTCTGCACTTCAGCTCTGCCAATTTCACTTTATTAAAATTTGCATTTTCACCTGCATAATTACTGGAATATCCAACAGCAGAATGGGGTGGAGGTGGAGGTGTAGGTAGAGCTAAAGTCTATGAAAATAGCGAAATAATATGCTTACTTCCACGTTGGTAAACATAATGTCTGCTTTCTTTATTTCCACATTTTCCCTTTTCCCTTCTCGCTTCCCGCATCTCGCTTCTGCGGAGTACAACTAAATATTACGCTTATTTTGACGTCAAAAAGCTTGTTGAGAAATTAAAAAAGCGGCAAATTCTGTGAGAAAGCGGAAAACTAAAGCGAAATGCAAATAAACCAGCACAGAAAGAAGCAGGAGCCACGGGCCAGGGGACAGCGGTAGAAGGTAGAGGGAGAAAGAGAGAGAGGGAGGGAAAAGGAAATCTCCAAAGCCGCAGCCAAGATGGCGACGGCAGCTACGAGAAGAATATTTTCCAGTGGCTTTTGTTGCATTTTTCTAACATGTTTTTTGTTGGCGTCTTTGTTTTTTGTTTTTTGTTCAGTGTTTTTTAATTTACTATGTTGTATTTTTAATAGCATGGACTGCTTTGCTCTTCTACCCACATATTTTCATATTTTCCTCCACGCATAAGAATTTCCTCCGACCGACCGACCGACCGTCTCTAAAAAGGTGGAAAATGGCGGTCGACCGACCAAAAATAAAAAGAACAACTCAATCGTCTACAGATGCAGCGGCATGAGGAGCTATAAAGAGTCGGCAGCCAAGCACTTTTTGGTCCGTTGCGGTGGCGTATACGTTATACACAATACGTATACGTAATACGTACTTTTGCCTGCTGTCTCTCTGGCTTCTCTGCGGCCTTTGCATTCATAACGCGGTCCGCGAGTTGCTAAAAAATCTTAATGAATTTGCATGAATGAATATTTGAAAAGCTGCTGCAGGCCCCAACAAAAAAATATTTGCATTCCCCGGACCCCGGACCCCAGTCCCCGGACCGCGGAACCGAAAAATAACAAGAAAGAAAAGGCTAAATTCGGCGAGGCCGATGCTTTCTGATAAAAAAAAGAAAGAAAAAATTAAATAAAAAACGTACAGAGCAGAACAGGCAAAAAACAGATTTCCAGTGGCAGAAAAATATGAGCATACAAGAGCATGCGAAAATTTATGAGCGCTAATATTATCAGCAGATTAGAAAGTAACTGGAAATTATGGCCCAGTTGAATTTTTTAGCAAAAGGAGGCATTTGCATTTGCATTCGGCATCCTATCCTCCATGTCGGGGCCATTGCATGCTGACTATCAATGGGATTTGCAGGGTACGAGTACGATTTTTGGAGCACAGTACGACATGTACGAGCATACGATGTGTACGATGTGTACGATGTGTGTTTAAATTGCCCCGAATTGCATTTTAATGCTAATTGTGTGAGATTTATGGTTTCATGGTTTGGGGCGTACTCGCCTATTTCTATTTCTATTTCCATTTCCATTTCTATTTGCTGCTGCACATGTGAGGCAATTAATATTCATTGCATGTCCAGTCGCTCAATGGTCATTAGCTGCGTGTTGTGGAAACTACTTAAAACTAGAGAAAAATTAACTTCGGCTCTTCGGCTGCCGTTTTATACTTTATTGTATGGGTATTTAGTGGTTTCACGAGTAAGATATAAATATATGCAAGCTCCTGCAATCCTCCTCGTCATCAGGGAAACCCTTTAGGTGTGGTGCTTTCCTTCAGATCGGCTAGGGTGGATCCTTCTGGAAAAGAACGACTGGTAGTCGTCGGTACAGTCGGAGCTTGGGGTAATCCTTCAGGAAAAGGACGACTGGTGGTCGTCGGTAGAGTCAGTAGAGTCGGATCCATGGTCAGAGCTGCATCGACAGGAGTCACGGGCATGGTTGATATTTTTTCTGTTCTGGTAGTCTCCAGAAGTTTCCCATTTGATCCTTTTCCCTGGGTGATTTCATCAGGATTGTGGATGACAGTTCCGTTGCCCTTGCTGGATCGACGATTCTTTTGAGTTTTCGTGGTGGTTTTGGTAGTGGTCTTGCTGTGGGTCTTGGAAGGGCTCGTAGGGTGGGGCTTGCCATGTGCCTTGGGATGAGTCTTCGAGTGAGGCTTGGGCGGAGTTTTGTCATGGGTCTTTGGCTGGGCCTTGGCATGCGTCTTGGTGTGACTCTTGGTGTCCGTTTTCGAACGGGCTTTGGTGTGCGTCTTAGAATGAGCCTTGGTGTCCGTCTTAGAATGCGTTTTGGGGTGGGTCTTCGCCTCGGCCTTGGTGTCTGCCTTGCCCTTGGTCTTGGCGTGCGTCGTGGCGCCCTTGGCGCTGGGTGTGGGTTTTTCGTTGATCGTAGTAGGGGTATTGGTGGTTGTCTTGATTTCCCCATTGGTAGTGATCGTGTTTTCTGTCTTAGAGTTGGGTGCTGTTGTTGTTGTTTCGTCCGTAGCTGAGTCCTTGGTGTCGGGCTGGGTAGGCTCGATGTTAGTGGGTGTGGGTGTTGGTGTGTCTGTGGATGTGGCCTTTGTGTCGATCGTAGTTGGGGCATTTGTAGTGGTCTTCGGGCTAGGTTTTGTGGTGGTCCTTGTGGTGGTCTTTTTGGTGGTCTTTTTGGTAGTGAGCTTTGTGGTTTTGGGCTTGGCGGTGGATTTGGAGATCATCCAGGTGCTCTTCCCTAAGCCCTTAGTCGTTGTCTTATATTCGTACTTGGAGTTAGGTTTTGCATTGGTCTTGGTAGTGACTTTGGTGGGGGACTTTGAGGGGATCTTTGTGGTGACTTTGGTCTTTGTGGGGGTTTTAGTTGCGCCCTTGATGTTGGGCTTGGGGGTAGACGGTGGGCGGAGGCCCATCTTGGTGGTGGCCTTCAAGTCATTCTTGTTTGTTGTCTTATATACGGTATTTCTGTCCGGCTTGCTGGGGATCTTGCTGGTGGTTTTGGTGTCGGGTTTCTTGGTGGCCACAGTTGTGCGGATGGTCGCGAATTTGGCTGCACTGGCGGTGGTCATCTTGAGTCTCTTGGGTCCTCCTGCAGCTTTCGTCGTTGCTTTCGTGGTTGACAAGTGACGGAAAAAAAAGCTGGCTTGAGATGGCGTGCTCGATGCCTCGGACTTGGCAGGAGCCTTGTTATATTGGCCCGTCAGCGAGGCTTCTTCATGGGAAACTGGCTCCTTATAGAGCTCTTCGCTGCTGGCCCTCGCCAGGACCAAGGCGGCGAGAGCTAAGTTGACGAGAACGATGATGTGGAAACGCATCCTGAATACACTGCGATTGTATCTTGCTTGGTGCATTGAAGAGAACTGGCCATCAGCTACCAGAATACAAACTTTTATACCCCATACACAGCTGTCGGTGCGAATTGGATAATTGCAAACGCCATTAGAACAGAACATCTGTTTTTCCATCACAGAACCTTCACTTAAATTAATGTGTTGTGCTATCAATTGGGGAACCTTCCTTCGGCGCTAATTCTATATAAATACAGCCAACGATTTTAAACACATTCAGTTTGGCCTGCAGCAGCAGACACCGAAGCAGAATGAAATATCAAGCCCTCCTCGCCCTGATCTCCATCATAGCGCTGTCCTGCCAAGATGGAGCTCTGCAAAGTATCATAGACGAGGACCCAATTGCCCTGGAATCCACGGAAAACCCCGTTATTGAAAGTCTAGCCGAGACATTCGACTCTCCGAGAACTCGCCGGCGGCGAGCCATTGATGTGCCTTTCATAAGTTTCCAGGGAGAGGGCTACGATAAGCTGCTAAATGACGCCCTCACGCTCACCAGCACCAGCACCACCACCAGCACCACCACCATCACAGAGGCATCTAGCACCGCCATCACAGCCACCACAAAAGCAGCTAAGACTAAAAGAAAGCATTCCAAGAAAGCCATTAAAAGCGCGCTGGAACATCTCAAGAAGATGGTTAAGCTTACGAAAAACACAAGCTAAGATCATTCCGAGGGATTCGAATTCTGATTTCTGATAGCTAAATACATTTATTAAATAATTATGGATAACAGATTAAAGGCAGACAGTAGGCAAGCAGTAGAACTTCGCGATGGAAACGGGAAACGTTTTGCGATGGAAACGACCATAGAGATTTCCGAAAGCAAATCTAAAAGTATCAGAGTATCCGAAATCCACTCCTGAATCTCTTATCTGCTAAAAATGATTTATGAATTGTACGCCATTGTAGGAACTGCAGGAGTCTCTACTGGAGATCCAACAAAGCCCAATTAAAGCGTTTCTTAAATCATCACACAGTCTTATACCGTATTAGACAGGACACACGAATGAGATTTAGGAGCACTACTTCTTGCTCAGTCTCTTGCTGCTTGAGCGTTGAGCGGGAAAAGTTTGGACAACTTTTTGGCAGCCATGTTGCAGTTGTTTTTTCCCCATTTTCCCGCGTCAGCTGTGTCAACATGAGCCAAAAGTGAAAAGAACTTGAACTTGACGCTACCCAACACCGGAAGTGCATCAACAGGGGGTGTGGCGGGGCGGGGCCAGGGGTATTTGGGAAGGAACAGGATTCCAGTCAGTTGAAGGTGAAAATGGGGCAAATGGCAGAGCCAACAGATGTGCACAATTTTTGCATACCAGCGACTTCTGAATGGCGTTTTGATGGCCGCTTAGGCACACCAGAGAATGCGGCTCTCTCTCGCTCTCGCTCTCTCTCTCTCTGTTCCTGTTCCTGCCCCTGTCCCTGTCTCTGTCTGTCTGAACTTGACACCTGACAGTCTGTTGGTTTTTCCCAACAAACTTTCGTTGGCCGTCGTTGATGTCACGCCCCTCCTAATGGCAAACGTGTATCAAATATTTACAATATAGTACTCTATTCTATCGTATGTACACATATATATATGCAGGAGGGACTGCGACTTTATATATGTATGTATATGCGAGTGTGGAATTTTTTCTGGCGCGCAAAATATGAAATTCACTTTTAAACGCTAAATAATGCACATGCAATTCCGTTCATGGCGCCAATTTCATGCGCTAAATGAATTTATGAACAGTTTGTGACATATTTTACTATATAAATAAATGTGCACATGTGTACGTTGGAAATCAGCATTTTTGTTGCAATAGGCTCAGTTTTTTGCCGGATCATTTTTTTGTTGATTTAATCCAATTTTCTGTGATGTTTTTTTCGACGACATTTTATTGAAACATCATATAAATATAAATGAATATGAACTGAAACACAAATTGGTATTTGCATGAAAATTAATTAAAAATCCCATTCGGTCTGCTGTTAATCGTTCATTTTCAATGTCACTTGCACTAACAACGCGCACATTTGACGGGGAAATCATAAAAAAACAAATAAAACAATTATAAAAAAAATATAAATATACCAAATAGTTGTTCTTGAAAGTAATTTGAGCTGGATGTGAACATAAGATTTGCAAAAAGTCAGCTATCAAATGAAACAAAAGTCGAATTCATTCATTCGCATATGTTTGCTGTCTCAAATAATTTCGTTCGCGACGATCATTTATTTATTTCTTGTGTGTATATATCATGATGATGAGCCATTATAATATTAATTGCGAATATTTTGTGTCTAAAGAATGGTGTTTACCATTTGGAATATCCCTGTCACTGTCACAGTCACAAGCAAAACTAGGGGCTGCAGTTCTCCCAGCACAGCTCCACTGCCCGCACACGGTACACCCGATTGCATCATATTGGCCATGGCTGAGGTGCTAATGGGGCTAGTGGTGCTGGTGCTGGTGCTGGTGGTGGTGGTGCTCCTCTGGCTGTTGGAGCTGAATAGGAACAGGCTCTCGGGAGGCAGCGTTACCTTGGTGGTTCGAATATTCGTAGGCCTGGGCGTTGCTGCAGGGATACCCGTGGGGTATGTGTGTGGCTTGTATGAGCCAGTGCCGAAGCCCATGGAGGAAGGGGATGCCTGAGGAGTCTGCGGAGTTGCGAATGTTTGCTTGAGGAGCTGCGGACGAGTAGTGTTGATGGGTTGCTGTGGCTGTGGCTGTGGCTGTGGTTGCTCCCCTGTGGGTGGAGTAAATCTCTTGTATCCGAATAAGTCAGTGGCGTTGTTCGATCCGAGCCGGGTGGAGTTCAGACGAAAGTAATTTTTCACATCGAATTTCTGCGTTTGATTCTCGTGGTGCGAACCGTGGTGCGCACCGTGGTGATATCGCGTGGAGGTACTTGACGTAGTGCCGACTGTGGTACTGGTCTTGTCCGTGAGGGAACGGTTACCGGCGAGTCCTGGATCTGGATTCTCGGACGTCACTTGCAGTATGTCCGCGGCAACCAGAGCGCCCAGGAGCGGGGAGGAAAGGACTAGAAATGCTACCAACTGCATCATGCTGCTGCTTGGATGGCTCTGAATGCTCTGGCAATTTGCGACCTGCCTTTTATAGCTGCCAGCCCGCATCCGTAGCCCAGTCGGAGACATCACCGGGCCTTAGTCACCAAACGATCCAAGAATCATCTCACTTAGTCACAACTTAAGCACAAGAGTCCAAAATTAAAACAATTTCCTGGCCATGTTACGCAATGGTGCAGTAGTTTTCCAGCAGATGGGCCTGACTAACGTCACAGCCGGGTTTCGAAAGTAAGAAAAGGTATACTCGGGTGTGTGCGTATAGAGCACATATGAATGTATGTACATATGTATGTATGTATGTATGTATGTATGTATGTATGTAGAGCAAGCCATGCACATTTTTATGGCCTGAAGCACTTATCAATGCAACTGCCAATCTCCGGGGCAGCCAGGCGAGCAAGGCAGTGCAGGAACGGGATGGGGATGGGGATTGGCGTTGGCGTTGGGGAAAATGCCAGACACATATCGACAGCGGCAGCGACCGCATTCTGGGCATCTGTACTATAAAAACACTTCAGGCTCCCTGCTGACACGAACAATTTTTTCAATTCATTAACTATTTTAGTCATAAATTATTGTGGCAGCGTAGCAGCAGCAAATGCAAACAGCAGGACATGACTTTGCTTTCGAAATGATACAACAGTTGCATGAGTGTTACGTACTTATGTCGAGCTCAATTAAGTGGATACAGAGATACTATTCAGTTGATTATAGGTACATATACAGATAGATCTTATACAAGTGTATGCACCTACCCTTTGTGTCTGAGAGAAGGCTACATATTCGCCAGCTTGCACATTCAGATCCTTTTCTATTACCCTAAGCTTTTATTTGCCACAAATCTCTTCTAAGTCCCTCGCTCTGACATCGAACGATACACAATTTAATACCAACCAATTCATATTTTGACACTGCTAGAAACTAATCCCTCGACACACACAACGCCCTCTCCCCCATTGAATTGCTCAAATATTGAAAGCAAATACAACAAATAGCCTCAAAATCGTAGCCAACTCCAGCACATATTCGCATAAATGTGCAATAAAAAACCAGCATCCGAGTACAGCACAAAAGCAAAAACAATAATAAAGTACGAGTAGAAAGGGAGCGGGGGAACAGGAATTTGTGGAAAATATATTGCCACGTATATATTTTACATGCTGCTGTCGAAAAACATTTCCCGAAGCGTTAAAATTCATATAGGAAACACTCTTGCTCGTAAATGGAAAATATTTTGACACAGATTAAAAGCACCAACACAGGGCGACAGCGCCACCAGCGGAATACAATGTTGTTCATCTAAATTTAAATGAAACGCGGATGCATATTCGTTAGAATAACCCTTTCCCATACCCATACCCATACACATACCAATACCCATTCCGATCCCTGGGACACGAACGAACGAACCCGCCTTGGGACCTGAGTGCCGAGAGCAACGGGGGGAAGCTGTGGGGCCCTGTGTCGTACTGACCTAAATCAAACAAACGCTAATGCCCGATTTTCAGCGCCACAAAATTCTGTGGCTCCGGTTGCGAGTTTGGCCGGAGCGGAGCTTCAACAATTCATATTTGTTGCATAAAGATGGGTTTCATTCCGAATTGGAATCTGAATGCGAATGTAGGAGAGCCATGCAGCACTGAAACGCAAAACAAAAGCATATCGACAGAGACTAACCCGTGCAATGTAGCCAGTGTCTGTCCTTCCATCCTTACACCCGTTCAGATGGTGGTTTGTCATTTGTAATACCCGTTACTTGCAGAACGGAAGGGTATATTGTGCGTATCATACGGAATCGTATCCGATTTGGAACAGTTTTGCTAATGAACATCATCAGATACGTGGACCCTCTGCACCAAAGTCTGTGCGATATACTTGGTACTATCTACTATAACACCGAGAATATTCGACTCTGTGCAGAATGCTTTCTATAGAATACTTTAGCGGGTATCTTGTAGTCGTAATTTCGACTCTAAGAGCCCTTGCACGCTGGCTTCGGATTTCGCTTTCGACTGAATGATGTGGTTTTTACCAATGAATATTTATGAAAGGATTGAAAAGTATGTGAGTCTGGTGCTTCTGCTTTCACAATAATGAATACGTGGTGACGTCTCCTACAGCTCTGAAAAAAACCCACCTCCAGACTCGACCCCCAAGAAAATAAATTATTTGGCAAAAAATGTCAGAATCGAATAAAACCAAAATTCGAAATACCTGCTAAAGTTCGTATATTATAAAATTTTTCAATACATTAATCTAACAACAGGTCCATGGGCTATACAATTTTCTATTGCATTAATACAGCTGGGACTTGTGGATCCATATATAGATTCGTCGAAGACGAGTCTTCGTTGGGTTCCTCAGTTTTCTCCTCGTCTTTATGATATTCTGTCGTTGTTGTCGTTCGTTTCTTTTTCCTGGAAGCCTCATTTCGTTGCCTTTTAGTCTTTCGTTTGCCATTTTTGCCTTTCCTACGCGATTTTCTACCCTTCTTTCCCCTTCTTGCAGACTTGTTCTTCTCTGTAGTCGTCCGATCAACTTCATCGATAGTGCTTGCTTTCGTAACGATCTCTGTTTGTTGAGAAGGATGTGGAGGTTGGCTTTGATGTTCGAATAGCTGCAAGGTTTCCGTTCTGTACGCTGAGGTTTCCGTTGTCTCTTTTGTTGGCGACTCTTTTTGGTCTGACGTCACTTTGCTAGCACCGCTTTGATCGTTCCTTTCAGTGGGCTGATCCTTCGGATGCCTCTCCGTCAAGATTGGGCTTGCTGCGGTGGGTTTGCTCGCATGTTGAAAAGGATTTTCTTGGGAAATCATGTGGTTCTGACGATGGGGTTGGCCTGGGATTTCAATTTCAATTGGATTATCGTTTTGGTTCCTGTGCGTCACCTTTCTGCTTTCTTGACTGTCCATCGGGCCATGGAAAGAACTCCCCTGATAATGTTGCTGATGGTCGGATAGTCTTGAGCTTTCCGTTTTCCTATCCGTTGCATTGCCTTGGACCGATGGATTCGAGTCAGTTATCTTCGGGCCTCTGAACAGAGTATCTGGCAGTCTGATTTGGGTGACAGGCGGCCCGGCTTCATCGATGGGTTGGCTCGAGTGTTGGAAAAAACTGCCTTGGAAACACGAGCGGGGCGGACGATCGAATTGGCCCTGGACACTTATTTTCCTTCTTGTTAAATTATAGTTTTGGAGCGTTGGATTAGAGTCCTTCCTCGACGGTCTCCCACTGGTCTGAGATTTTGGGACTCTGCTTTGTTGAATATGTCGAGCGGAGCCGGTGATGGGACTCACGTACTGATGATCGGATTTTCTCGAAACATCCGTTCTCGTATCCGACAGATTCCTTTGCTGCAACCATGTGCTCCAGTTAATTACTTTTCTGCTCTGAGTTCCTTTGAGTTTGTTCTGTTTAGCGGCTGGCCTCGCCCCTGCGATAGGTTTGTCTGGATGTGGCAAGGAAATGTTCTGGGAGACAACGTGGTGGTGATGAATGTCTCTACTCCTTTCATTGTGGGCCGATGAATTCCAATCTGTCTTTGTGCTACCGCTGCTCTGAGTTTTTTTAAGGTTTTCCAGAGAACTGTCGGGCTTGGTGTCCGCAATAGGTTTGTCTAAAAGCTGCATGGGCAATGTATTCTTGGAGATCGCAAGGTCCTGAAGATTGGATTGGCTTTGAATATGTCTGAACATCCTTATTTTTGTTGGATGATCGTTCTGGGCCGATGAATTCCAATCTGTCTTGGTGCTTCCACTGTTCTGAGTTGTTTGGAGGTTTTTCTGAGAATCGTCGGGCCAGGTTTCGGCGATAGGTTTGTCTAGATGTAGCATGTGGAACGTGTTCTTGGGGATTATCTGGTCCTGGAGATTGAATTGGCTTTGAATATACCTGAATATCCTCATTTTCGTTGGATGGACCGATGAGTTCCAGTCTGTATTTGTGCTTCCACTGTTCTGAGTTCTTTGAGGATTTTTCTGTGAATCGGCCGGCCTGACCATGGCGATGGGCTTGTCTGGATGTTGCACAGAAATGTTCTGGGAGATCACATGGTTCTGAGGATCGGGTTGATGCTGGATATCTCTATTCCTTTCTGTTGTATGACCGTTTTGGACCGCTAGATTGTTGTCCGCCCTTGTTGAGACTTCTGATCGCGTATCCACTCGATTTTCCTGTTCTACCGATGGATTCCAGTCAGTTCTGCCCTTGGCCTTAGCTTGTGGTCTGCTAGGCACTGCGACAGGTTCTTCTATCTTTTTGCTGGGAAGCTGTGAAGGTCTGTCTCGTAAATGCACATGGGGCTGACCATCGGATTGTCTTGAGACCATCCTTGTGCTTTCCGTTGGATCATCTTTTCTGACATGTGTATTCCACTCTTTCGCCGTTGCGTCACTTTGCTGAGTTTCCGGAAGTTTTTCTAGTCGAACGAGCAGTCTGAGGTAATCGTTTGACTTGTTCGAAGGCTGGAAAGGAGTGTCCTGGAAATCTGTCGAATTGTTTGCTTCGGCTGCTGCTGCAGCAGTCGCATAACTCTTCTGAACGAGTGGAGTTTCGGCCATGATTGACCTGTCTGCTTGTCCTGCTTGGATGTCAGGTGGAAATGGGGGCAAAATTGCTGCTCCGTCTGGAGAGTCGTTGGGGGGCGTGCCCGAAACAACTGCCGCACAAATTGTTAGCAGTACAATGGCTTTCATTTGGATGTCAGACTAACACAGGCCGTGTCGTGTACAGGGTTTTATAGAGGCCAGAAATCAGAATTCGGACGACTCGTGCCAGCTGTCCAACAACTGTTTCGCTGGCCATGGGCATAGACATGGGGATGGGCATGGGGGTGGCCATGGGGGTGGGTGTGGACTGTGGACTGTGGGATTAGGAAGTTATTGTCTCTGCCACTGCAAAACTGAAGATTTGCACTTCGAATTTCGCAGAGTGCACTTTCGGTTCTGGCTCGGCAGTGTCTGTCTGTCTGTCTGTCTGTGTTTTGGCAGATTGCAGACTGACTCACGTCACGTTGCACAGAAGTCGTCCCTCTCATTACGATGGATGGAAGCCTGGGAAGAACACTTGTACTCCCATCTTCGAGTTGATTGAGGTGCCCCTTGCGCAGCCACACTAACGACTTCACTTAAGCAGCCCGAATAGCAACTTAAACC
The DNA here is from genome assembly GCA_963969585.1 of Drosophila helvetica. NCBI lineage: Eukaryota > Metazoa > Arthropoda > Insecta > Diptera > Drosophilidae > Drosophila > Drosophila helvetica. Next base: position 57,853,828 of record OZ018401.1, read on the forward strand.
GCTAACTAACTACCCAATTCTCATTAAACTTTTGCCATTACACTCGAAACTCAATTGCGAATCCAGACGCCAAAAGGGAAGAACCTCGCTCTCCGCCGAAGGAGCTGGATGCCGGCTAAATGAGCACCGTCAGCGTGGGGGGGGGGGGGGGGGGGGGGGAAGCAGAAGAACAGAATCCAAAGAAACAGCCGGCATAAAAATTACAAATTAAAAAACGCTTGAAAATAATAATACTCGTAAGAAGCGGAAAATCAGTAAAGGGGGAAGCCGGGTGTAAAGTGAAAACTTTTGCCGAGCAACAAAAGCTAATTAAGCCATGGCGCACACAGACACAAAGCAGATATGGAAAAACAAATGGGAAAACGGAGAATGGAAACGGAGAATGAAAATGAAAATGGGTAGAAAAACTAAAGTAAATTGAAAACTAGCATGAAGAGCGGAGAGAGCGGCAAGAGCGGAAAGGAAGCGAACCTTGTGGAAGAAAGCTCAAGGAAGCTGTTAAATAGCTTAAATGGCGTTGAGCGTGTACGACATGTGTTTGAGATGCACCAGGATAGTGGAAGATACATAGATATGGCCATTCGAAATGGGGCTGGGAATCTGGATAGGATGTGGAGAACACGTACTCGTATTTGTATGTACAGCCATGTGTGTGCGTGTGTGTGTGTGTGTGTGTATGCTCAAGTCGGCTTGCTGCCAGTCAAACAAATCCATTTTAAACCTTAAGCCTTGGGTAAACAAGACACACGCACGCACACACGCCCTTAGCTGTCGCCCACTTTCTAGGGGCGTGCCAAGTAGCCGGCACAGCTGCTGCACAGCCCCAAGCCCCCCTCCACCCACCCCCCACCGCCCACCAACGCCGTTGCATTTTGTTTGTGTGCATAACAGAAGGAGCAGCAGGAGCAGCCGGGGCAGCAGCAGCGACGGGAGCGGCAGGAGCAGAATCAGAAGCAGGAAATTGAAATGAAATTGTAATCCCTATTCCTCAAGTGCCGGGAAGAGAAGGGGCAAGAGGCACACGTATGCATATTTATTTGTATTAGTTTGTATTATTTGTAGTCGTACGTGTACGTGTGTGTGTGTGTGCGAATTTGTGTGTTTGTGTGAGCAGGACAAGCATTGCTGCACGGGCGGTAGTCCCCACGCGGAAATGCAACCGCTAAGCAGACGCTTCCGGGCTGCCTACAATTGGAGCTGACTGTTGTTTCTATACCCTTACGGCGAGGGTATTTCGGTTTTCAGCCTAATGTTGGCAATGCAACCAAATAAAATATATATTCTGGATCAGAATAAACAAATTCAATGGGCAGCCCCTCCATCTTGAAGGCATCTACCGGAAGGTATGCACTTATCATTTCTGTTGTTTCTGTTAAATTAAAAGAAACGTTTCTTAATGCTTTAAAAAGCTTCAACATATTTGATCAGAAGAGAGCAATGTACCGATGGCAGTACTGGGGTGCATTTATCCCGTTGAATACCGAATCATATCACCTGCCTATCGAATACAATCCTCATCAAATCGCACTGAAATGATCTTTTTAACATGGCCCCTGAGATTTGGTGTCCCAAAGTGTGATTCTCATTCGTGGTTATGAGCGTTTTGTGAGCGTTTGCCACTCTTGTTTCTGCAATTGTCGTTAGCCTGCCAATGCGATTCGACAGACGTCTTGCAGCACTGCCAGCCAGCAAGGACCCACCGCTCTTAGGGCACTTTTGGCGCAAAGCTAACGCGAGGAACGACGAGGACGACAAGGATGTCGAGGATGTCGAGGGCGCCAATGTCGACGACTACCCTGGATCCTTGAATGAGAACGAGTGTGCGAGCACGAGTACGAGTAGGAGAAAAATTCCGTTGGATGCCTTTTGGTGTGCTTTGTTTTAGTTTTAGTTTTTGCTGCCAACTTTGTTTATGTGTTTTTTACAACTTCCTGCCTTGTTTATGTCCCAGCGATGTCTGCACTTTTAATCGTCGTCTGCTGCTGCTGCTTCTTATTTGCTTCCGATCCGCCCGCCCTCGTCCTTGCCTCATTCTCCTGCTCCTGCTCCTGCTCCGGCTCCCGCTGCTGCTTCTGGTGCTGCTGCTGTTGTGGCATTCAATTTTTTGCTTGCCTGCCCCTGCAGCAGGCAGCAGGCAGCAGAGACTTTGCAACTACCAGACTGCAGACTGCAGACTGGAGACTGCAGACTGCATGTGTCGCTGACATGTCTAAGGAGCAGCAGGGTCCTGGCCGGGGTCCAAAGTGGCAGCTTCGATGCGCTGTGTTGCAATGCGATGCGGGACACGAGAGGCAGATTGCGGCAGCAAGGGCATGGGCAGGGGCAGGGGCAGGGCGAAGTGGGACGAAGTCTTCTTAGCTTCTAGGGCAAAAAAAGTTTACAAGTAAATGTGACAATGAACAGACATAAACACGTTTTGGCTGCACAAACTGTTAAGCGGGGGTGACGAGCCGGATGAGCAGAATGGATTGTAGGCGGGGCAGGGGCAGGGGCAGAGGCAGGGGCAAGGCACACTCTCCACAGAGTTTATCCAGAGTTGAGGAAGAAACACATGTACGTGTGCCTCAAATTGTTTATAGTGGTATGTTTTTTTTTGGCATAATTTCAATCCCCCCCCCCCATTTGTATGTATTGGAAAATACATTGGATATGGGAAAGTTCGACAACTAAATGGGGGTTTTACTTATCACGTGTGGTGGTTTGAACAAGTCAGAATTTCAGTATCGTTGAATCATTTAATCAATTGGCTATTTCGACTTGAAGGGAAAACGAACCAAGGCTTCAGGTTTCAGCGGGGCACTGCTTGATCACTTGCTTGCGAAGGGAAAACGGACCAAGGCTTCAGGTTTTGCTGGAACTGCTTGAACCAGTTCTGGTATATGCACTGCTTGCAGGGGGATTTCCAGGCGAAACGAATCAAATCTTCAGGTTTCAGGCTTAATCGATGGACTAAGTGTAGGATTAATTGCTTGCATGTCCCTATAAGTTGAAATTTAAGATATTTAAACGCCCGATAAACGTCGTTTCACCTCAAATTGATTTGACTTTCAGATTGTGATTGGGAATCAACATTCCAACCTTCAGTTCAATTAAATTGAATCGCTGAATCTGTATCCGATGTCAGGATTTAAACACAAGATACATATAGACCGACTCTCTCCCTACATCTCGGGACAGACATCTTCACTTTCTTTTTGTGGGACTGTGTTATTAGCCACTCACAAAGAGACTTTTCGCTGACGTATGAAAAATGCTACAACTGTTGTCAGTCCTTGTCCATCCGATCCCTCTTTGCAGTCAGTCCCTTCATGTTCCTGCCACATGCCTCGCTCCCATTCCCGTTCCCGTTCTCATTCTCGTTCTGTTTCTGTCAACAACAGTTGCTGCAACAGCTAGTAAGATGTCAACAATTTATACGCTTGCTTCTCGTGTTTATTAGCAACTGACAAAAGGGATAAGCGTTACCAGAAGGAGCCATGATGGGGTGATAGGGTGATGGGGTGATGGGGTGATGGGACAGGGGACACGGACACGGACAGGGACTATAACTGGGTGCTTGGGATCGTCATGGGTGTGTGCGAACGAGCGGACAACAGAGCGTATGAGGGACCGGGCCTTGGTGCGATGCGAAGCGACAACGTCTTTGTTGGACTCCAATTAGAAGATATCAACAGAAGGAGGAGCCACGGGTACAATGGCTTTCTGCTTTACAATGTGTGTAATGGCTATTACCACGCCCACGCCCACTCCACTCCACTCCACTCAGCCATTCGTTCGCCCCTTCATTTTTTATCATTCGCCTCTGCTCGTCCTCGGCTCCACTACTCCACTACTCCCCTACTCCTGGGCTGGCCTGGCCTGGCCTGGCTACACTTTGCGCCAAAGTGTAATTGAAATGCACATTGAAACTTTGAGTATAATGCTCTTACAAGTTTTTCTTTTGCAAAACTATAAAATACATTTTATATGCATGTAGGTGAGGGGTGGGTTGGCGCAGGGTAGGGAGCGAAAAGAACATAAGTAGAAATTATGTGCGCATAAGGATGATGCTGACGGCATAAAAGTCAGCCTCCGACTAGGAGTTGGAGCTGTAGACGGAGCTGGAGCTGGAGTTGGAGCTGCTGCTGGAGCTGCAGCTGGAACGTTGAAAGTTGAAGTTTGGCAACACAGCAAATAGAGAGAGAGAAAGAGAAGCGGAAAATATGATTTAATAGAGGAGCTTCTCCTTGCCTTGTTGCCTTTCCCCTCCCGAAGTACCGAGGGTAATTCTGTTAGCGAAGAGTCTGGGCCAGAACCGAGGAGAAGTTTCTGCGGCTGGCCAGCGAAGCGACTGACAGCCAGCTGTCAAGTTCTGCGGCTTGCACAAAATTTAAATAAATTGATGAATGGCTGGAACGGGAACGGGAGCGGGAGCGGGAGCTTGAGTCTGGATGTGGATGTGGATGTTGATGTGGAATTGAGAATGGAAGCGGAAGCGACTGCAACTGCAGATTGTAGTTTATTCGCCCAGCCTCAGGGCAGCGCAGCGTGAAGTACATTTTTGGATGGCGGCAAAGACAGAGGGAGAGGGGGAGGGGGAGGGAGAGCCGCCAAACTTGCTACAAATTGTATTAGAGAGTAGTAGAAACAGCCTGAAGATTGGGGAACTGCAACTAGGAGAATTGTATTATGCATAAGCGAGGCAGCAGGGCATATGCCCGGCGCACACCCACGCCCAGGCACATGAAGTTGAAGTGTGGTTAAGAGTTGCCACATGGTTGGATGGTTGGATGGTTGGATGGTTGAGTGGATCGATACTTGGATTGGAGCTGCTGCGGTTAAGAGGAGCGGGTAGAGTTCATTTGGGAGGCCTATTCAAAATGCGGTCCCGCTGCATATTCCAGCGAATGCGAGCGAATGCGAAACATTGAACATGGAAAGTTCGTCAAGCAACAGCTCAAGAATGTTTCAATTCCACCAACTAAGTATTCGAAGTATCTAAATCTCGCCCTATCCCATCCCCATCCCCAACCCCAACCCCAACCAGACACTCGTGTCCCAAGCTCTCACAGTTGCCACAATTGGCTGTCATCATTATCGGCCCTGTCATCGTCCTTAGTCCTTGGTCGAGCACCTTTGCTCCTCGTCCGTGCGGCGGGTTCGACTTTTATTTATGGCTCCGTCGAGTGCACGTGTTAAACCCTTTCCGTTCTTTTTTGTTGTTTTTTTTCCACTTTGCTTATCTCAAGACAACGCTGTTGCTCCTTCCGTGGCATCCGAGAGCGGCCCGGGATGTCAACATGCGGATGCCGCAGGGCAGGTTCAAGTCCTTGCAGCATCACGATTTGGCCACAACTCAACTTGCACGAGATGCCACTGCCACTGCCGCAGCCACTGCCACTGCCACTCTATTTCCTAGCACACTCCTCCATCGCCCATCGTCCGTCGTCCATCCACCATCCACCATCTTTTATCTTTTAATGGAATTTTAAAATCAAATAATTGGTTTTGTTAAATTTTTAGTTGCCAGCCAGCTCTGTTGTCTGCCTCGTTGTCTCCGGGAGTCTCTGTGGCCTGTCCCTGTGGCGACAGCAAAAAGATGTCGCAGGTGAGAACATTCAAGTCCTGTCCGACTCCCAGTCGGGGACTTAGTTTTCATAACAGCTTTTTGTCCCATTTCGTGTTTATTGCGGTGGAAAGATACCTGGGATACGTGATGGCCTTGCAGATATAGATCCTCAAAGGGGACTCGCATGGGTCGAATAAATGTATGGTCAAGTATGTGTTAGTTGCGATGTGTCTTAGATTATATACATATATGCACAGATATATACATATTATTGTCCAGAATGCAATCATAAATATTTCACAATGCATTGGGTAAATCGTTGCGTTTAAGCCAGTCCCAGGAAAGCCATCCAGCATTTATTGATACTTGAAAAGACCCATGCCAGATTTTCCTTCCCCTTGAAATTTTTTATTGGTTGGCTTTTTCATTTATGTATATGCACGGTAAGTATAATTTATTTGTATTATATGGGTATGTGGGTATTTCGGATAATTCAGATATTTATATAGATGTGTTTATCGGGTTACCCTCCAGCTCGGTCTCATTCTCACACGAACTTCTTCGCATTGCGCTGATTCGGCTTGGCTAGCTTAGCCTCCTTTGGAGCGACTTGATGTGCTGTGGTTGTGGTGGCCTCGGTGGTGCTCCCAGTCTCCTCAGAGTGAGCTGCAGTCGCTGTGGTACCGTCACCAGATCCCTGAGCCGTGGCCTCAGATGCAGCCGGTGATGCTGCGTCGACGCCCGTCGTGGATCCCTGACTACCGCCGGAGCTATTAACGGCTGGCACCACTGTGCTCGTGGCCCCGTCCTTCATCGCTGTCCCAGCCTGGACTGTAGTTTTGCCGTGAGTTGGGGTGTTCGTCTGGCTAAGAGCCGTGGAGCCCTTGCTGTGGACGCCCGTTGTCCAGTGAACAGCCCCGGGAACAGGACGCACCGGCTTCGGGGTAGTCGTAGCGTGGGTAAAGCCCATCGGAGCCGCCACAGCAGTGGAGATCAGGCAGATCCAGGCGAACAGGGTGATTTTCTGCATGTTGTAGATGTTGATGTTGGTCTCTCGAAGCGGCTGATTGAACTGATTTAATTTCTCCGTTCCTTCATCTTTTATAGCGTTTCTTGTGTTGTTTCAGTTGATTCAGCAATCGACAAATTACTGTCGTATCGATGGGGCAGTCATACCCGTACTCTGTTCGGAAAACACTTGAATTCTAAGTAAAACAGTTGCCGGAACCACTCGCCCCGACTTGTGTGCTGGGAGTCTTTGTTGTTTTCCACGTGCCCAGCACCCCACCATCACAAACCCCCTCTCAAGACCATGGAACTTGACCTGTATTGCGAATGCAGCTACAAATGAAACTGGAACTGCAGCAGCACCAGCAACGGCATCGGCAGTTTTCCTTTTCTAGGTAAATGGCACACACAATGTGCGTGTGCGTGTGTGTGTGCACATGCACATAATGCATGACAGTGTGCTACAGTGTAGAGTTTTCCTCGTAAAACGGGGCTATATGCATATATGGATATGGCATAAGAGGCCATATGCATATACAAGTTCTCATATTTATGTTTATAATGCAAAGAGAAAACAATTTGAATGGAAAGCGGAGAAAGGCGAGAAGCAATCTGCCCCACGGCGTATGTGCTGGCAACGACTTACGCAAATGAAAGTTCGGCGGGGGAAGACGGGCTCTGGCAACAGTGTTCAATGTGCATCAAACGACAAAGGGGTACCAGTGCCAGTGCCAGTGCCAGTGCCAGTGCCGGTGCCAGTACGAGTCCAAGTCCACGCAGCAGTGAATCCATGGCCAAAGTTTCTTGGCCCTTTCTAGAGTTTTGCTACTTGAGCCACTTGTTCCTTTCGCATGGAGAGTCCTTCTCTCCTACTCTGTCTCCCTGGAAGTGCGACAATGTCTGTCGTGCGTGGACCCCCCTCCTTTTCAGGAGCTCCATATTTGCCAATTCACGTTATAAACTTGTTTTCAATTTCAAATTCAAATCCTGTCACACAAAGAAAGAGGGGTTTCTGTACGGGACAGACATTGGTAACCAGGACCAGGACCAGCACCAGCACCAGCACCAAGACCAGGAGCAAAGCTTTACAAAGTCACTGCGAAACTTGTGTGTGTGTGTGTGTGTGCCTGTCAGTGTGTGTGTGCATGAAATTTCTTAAGTCACCCGCTCTGGGATTGAAGCTGTGAGGGAGGGAGGGAGGGTGGTAGGACTGCATCCTTTGAATTCATGTAATGGGAGAACGTGTCCCAGTAAATTGCTTCACTTTTTCCACATTTTGATCGTTTCATTTTCATGCGTGCGTATGTCGTTGTTTTTTTTTTGTTTTCAGAGACAAGTAAAAATACGAGCCGAAGGGGGGGAGGGAGCGAGGGAAAGTTGAATTTCCATTTCGTAAAAGTTTTACGAAATGGAAAAACTTTTATAATAACCAGCCATGTAGTTATTAGAGGCGCTGGGACAGAATCTTTGGTCCACTTGTAATTTGTAGGAATTAGTTGGCACAGATAAACGTTTCTCTCGTACCGCCCCTCCCACCCATCCAGATCTTTGGGTGTTTTGTGGCCGGTTGTGATTTTTCAGGGAGAGTCCAGGAGACAGGAGACAGGAATTAAGAGTCAGGGAGACGGGAGACGGGAGATGGGAGATGGAAGTTGCTAGTCGGAAGGAAGGAAGTGTCTGTCTATGTGGGTCAGTTGTGTAAAAGTTTCGCAAATTTCTAGTTCAAGTTTTTGATAAAACGAATCGAGTTTAAGTTCAGATTTGGATGGAAAGTTTTTTCCAGCCAGCATTTCCCCACTGCGGAGTCTCTTTTGTTTTTTTTGTTGTTGTTCATGTTGCTTGATTTCGATTTCATAGTTTTCTGCACTTTAATTCAGTTGGATTGAAGCTCTTGCTTAAATCTTACCTCATGGTTCTCCAGACTCGAGTGCAACACTTGTAATATTTTCGTGAATGTCGCCGACCAACCGAGCAAATGAGAGGATCTGAAAGGAGCAATGGATTGCAGCTCGCTCTCTCTCTCTCTCTCTGTCTCTCTCCCTCCAGTCCAGCCTTTTCTTGGTTGTTTCTTTGGGAAAGCTTCAATCTTTCATGCTGTAAAGAAACGAATTTGCAAAGGATATAAATGAGAGGAGAATGCCGCAGAAGAGGGAGCAGGCGAAAAGGTGAATTGAGTGTAAATAATGCTCAGCAGATTCGCACAAAAAAGCAAGCTTAAATTTCTTATGCAAATGTTTGCCCAGCACAACCCAACCCAATCGAGAACGAGAACGAGGACGAGCACGAGAGTATTTAAAAAGCTTAGGGGAAAATTTTTGAAAATTATTTAAATACGCATTTTGCATCGCATCGCTCGAGCTGAGACTTTAAAAGAGAAAAGCTTAAAAGCTGATCAGGGTAAGCAGGTTGAAATGTTTTCGCCCCCCTCAGCTAATATGCGGTAGCTGCCCCTGACTCCTGCTTCCTGTCGCTCCCGGCTCCCGGCTGACGGCTCTCGGCTCCAAAAGCCCACACACCAAAGGCACAAATTTCACCAACAATGTACTCTGGGAGCCAAAAATGCTTTAAAGGTCACATGGACTCACATGCACGTATACATGTGCAAAATCACATATGGAGGAGTAGAGGAATAGACTGGGAGGAGACTGGGGACACACCTCAAAGACATTGCTTAGCATGCTGGCTACGCATACTCGTACTTTCGGGCAGGATGTGTCATCAGCATGTGCCCAAGTAGAGCAGAATCTGGCGAGGAGGAGAGTGCGGAACCACCGAAGGGAGGGGAAGAGCAAACATTTTTAAAGCCAAGGTTCGGCAGGAGCACATTTTGCAGACTTTAAGACAATACTCGACATTTTCTCGAGGGGAAAATGTATTTTCGGAATCTTAAATGGCTCAGATCGGCCATTTTCAACGTTCTGTTAGAGGTGTTAGAGGGGTGCCTACTGCTTTTTAGTATTTCACATTAAAATGCCAGAATCACCCTTTCGTACCTTTCGTTCGTGTCATTTGATTCAAAGGACACCCATTGCATTCCGTTCCATTCCCGATCTACAGCGTATGAACATCATACGCCAAATGATGTAGAAAGAGCCCGAGCCATGACTATTATATTCCACTCAGCCATGCATCGGCCACATTGAAAACTTTGCCCTTGAGACATGGTTCGCCGCACAGCAGCCGAAACTTTCCTTCACAATTGAATATTAATATCCCATAAACACCTCGCTAATAACCCACAGACGTACGTTCGAGGCCATTTTGGGCAAAAAAGCGCACGAACTACTGCCAGACACTGACGAAACCCGCAAATGCTCGATTTAGCCCCATGCTCTTTGCCACATAATCTGCTGCTGTTCCCACATATGTACATACATACATACATACATACATATATGCTCCTCTAGTCAGCTACGCGGGAATGTATATGGGGAAACTGGAAAGTTGCTCTTCCGGCAAACCGCTTAACCGAACACCTTTTCCACCACACTCACACTATCAACACTATCAACACACACACACACACACACACACACTCCTGCGCGCACACATCAACGCACTTCAATAAACATCAAATGCTGTGTAAATGTCACAAGCAATAAAAATCTTTGGGGTTTTTGGGGCTGCCAACTCTCATCCTTTGAGAGTTCCATCAGCGGCAAACACTTGGCTAGAGAGAGGGAACCCACACGCACACGGGAGCATTCACACACACACACACACATGCTCGTAGACGCAGTCTTATACTTCCGTCTCCGGTTGCCCTTCAGCTGGTCGCCGCCATTTGCAATTGTCGTAGTTCGCATCTAATTGCGAAAATTTTTGGAAAACTGTCAAATTTTCAGCAATTGCCAAGCCACAGAGGCCTGGCCTGGGTCTGGCCTGGCCTGGGTCTCTCTGGGTCTGTGGCCGCCCCCCATTTATATATGAGACCGTTAACTTTATTACGCGTGCGGTTTTGCACGCAGCAGCAGCACGTAAAACGACGCGCAAGACTTTTACTTTTTTGGGTTCGCTTTCGCTCCTCGATTTCGGTTTTTCTTGTCAGCTTTTAGTTTTTGCCCGTCTCCGTCTCCCAGCTGGATGTAAAGCTTTTACTGTTGTGTGCTAGCTTTTAATGGCTGCTGTTTTATAGTCACCCCACCCCACACCGCACCACACCACCCCGACCACTCCCACTCCCACTCCTACTCCTATGGCGACTTCCATTCAAACTTCCCCTCTCCACTCCCCCATTTTCCAAGTTCAATTTGTAAATGAAAATAGTTTTTGGGTTTGATTTATGTCGCCTACGTTTACGGCCACTCCATGTGTCGATACTTGAAGCAGCAGCAGCAGCGGCAGCAGCAGCAGCGGCAGAGGCAGCGACAGAAACCTTAAACCAAAGCTTCTGAAAATTTAATACTTAATGTCTCGCCGGTGGCGGGAAAAGAGTGTGACAGGAGGGAGACTGCAGAGGGATTTGCATCTGCCTAAGCCCGGGAGATGCCATCGGAATAAGGGAACTCTCAAAGCTGCAAGCTGATACTGGAGATGGGTGCACTGGGTGGTGGGGTGGTGGGGTGGTGGGGTGGTGGGATGGTGGAGGAGCCTGGAGACAAGGATTGTGTCCTGGAACTTTGGTGGCGGTACTGGCGCGTGTCGTGTTGTCCCAGCCAAAGCGGAAATGGCAGCCATTACGCAGCCCAGGACGAAACTTTGACATCCTCCTTGGCTTACATTTCATCAGCACTAATGATAAGAAAACAATTCAACAACAAGAAAAAGGACACTGCAGGAAGGGAGCAGGCGACAAAAAGTCAAATGCCAGGACAGCAGCAGCAACAGCATCAGCAGCAGCAGCAGCATCAGCAACAGCAACAACAACAGCCAAGGACACGTCTAGGAGGAAGGCTCTGGTGCTGCTTAGCGCGCATAAATATTGTAATAAGCATGAAAATTACAATTTTCAACTCGGGATGACAACGCCACTTGCCATTTTACCCCATTTGCCGACTGCCCCTCCACCCCCGAACACGCCTCCGCAGCCAACTCGTCTTCTCGCCTGGCATCTCCGCCTGCGCCCCCGCTTTGCTCTGGCATTGCATTGAAGCATTTTGTAATTTACATTTAATTAGGGGATTTTGTGCAGCAGCAGAGAGCAGCGAAAGCAAAGAGAGAGAGAGAGAGAGCGAGCAGGGAGGTGCACGTGCACGCTGCCAGCACCAAGGCTCCAAGGATCTCCAGGTGTTGCCTTTCTGGCTTGTTTTGCCAAGTGTATTTGCATAGGGCGATGATGGCTTAAAGTCACTCAAAGGATTTTCCAAGCAGGACCCCTTCGGGGAATCATGGAAGAGGTAGGAGGTAGGAGGCAGGAGGCTAGCGCTGGCTTCTGTTTGCACCCCGCACACCATTGCGTATGAGCAACATTTAATTAAGTGACTTGTACACTCTGCTCTCCCCTACGTTTCCTCCCTCCATCCTTTCTCTTTCTCCTTTTATTTTTTCCTTTTTCTTCCCGTTGCGTGTTTGACTAAGGCCAAAGAGCCTTGCGGAGCACTGGATATTCGTAGAAGAAGGAAAATTCACTCTGCTGCCGCCTGGTTATGAGTGGAAACAGGAAATTAAGTTCTAAGCCGCTTGTCCTGCCGGGGAGCAGTGTATGGAAGAGGGAGGGGGCAACGGGTTAGCCGACCTGAGGCCCGGTTGCATATGGGACAGGGACATGCTGAAGGCATAATTGAAGGCATTTGGGTGAGGCTTAAGTGAATTTATTGTGGCAAATGGGATTACGAATGGGAAATAGGTAAAGTGAACTTGGGGTTAGGTGACGACATGGGGACTCAATGGAGGCTCTCGGTCTCTCGGTCTCTGGGCTCTGAGCTCTGGGCTCTGGGGACACTTTTAACCAAGTTAGGGGCATAAATTATTAATCGATGGCGAGGACAAGAGATAAAACAGTTAGGCGCTTCGATAGTTTCACGTAAACGTGAGATTGTCCATGATTTGGGCAACAGTTTCAAGCCCTTTCAGAAGTGATCCTTTCCTTTGCTTACTCTTCACGCAACCTTTCGCTCGCACGCCCCCACCCACCTTCTGTTTTTCCATCTGAATGGCGCTTTCCGAGGCTAAAACAATTGACCGCTAACCGTCCATCGTCTCTCCAACAAAAGCACTGATACACCCAAAGAGCCAAAAGGGAAGGTCATGGTGCAGCAGCAGCAGCAGCAATAGCGCCCAGCACTCAACTTTCGCTCCTCCCCGGCACTTGACTACAATTGCGACTATTACACAAAGCGACTAGCCGAGGAAAAACCTCTGGAAACTGCTTTTGCATTCTCCCACGACCTTTGGTCCGTGGCATGGATGGCCATAAACGGTGCTGAAGGAGACGCGAAACACGTGCGGACGGGTCCTGCGAATATCGGCACCCGACCAGGGACCAGGCACCAGGAACCAGGGCTGTGGCTGTGGCTGTGGAAATGGCTCCTGCTTCTGCTTCTGTGTCTGGTGAAGTTTTGAAGCACACTTTCAGATGCTGAAACTCAAACATAAACAGGAGCGCAAGATACCCAGCCAACAAGAAAATTGCGTTGAAAATTACATGGAAGTCGGCAAAACGAACAAGTAAACGAAAAAGATGCGAAACGAAAAGAAACGAAAAATCGCAGAAAATGCCAGCGCAGCAGAAAACAAAAAGAGCGGACAAAAGGGGCAGGCGGGCAGGCAGGCGGGCGGGCGGGCAGGCAGGATTGAAAAGCAGCGTGAACATACATAACACTTGCTAACAAGAAGTGTTTGACGTTGACAGGCACACACACCCCATACGCCCCGTACACCCGCACACACTCACACACTCGCACACGCACTCGAATACGTAGATACAAAGATACACAATGGAGAGGCGAAAAGCATTTGAGTGTTATTGGCAGATTTTTGGTTCGATTTCGATGCTTTTTGATGGAAACGAATGGGACTGAAAAGGAGGAAAGTTGGCGCCTGTTCATGACAAGCGGAATGGGAAAACTTTCGACTACGAACTTGAACACTAAAAGAATGTGGAAATCTAATGGATGCCGAACGGACTGGTATGGGTACGGGTATGGGTATGAGAACGGGTAGGGGTACGGGTATGGATACGGTATGCTGCCAGCAGGCAGCAACAATTGAGATTTGTGAAGTGATTTGGAACAGAGCGACCGACGGACCGACCGACCGACCGACCCGTTCATGATAAACCCTTCCAATTAGTTCGAAATAACTCGGTCCTTCCGCTTGATTAATTCAATTTATTTCAGTGGGTTCCATTTCCATTCACTTCTCAACTCATCAGAGATAGTCGAATAATTTCCATTCACCCAGACCAGGACCCAGATCCAGATGCCGAAATCTCTCTCATTTCAACTCGGACAATGCCTTCTATAAATCTCCGGAACATGTCCGAAAAGCGCCATCAGCAGGCGGCTGTCCTAAGAATGAAAAGCAATAGCGCCCAGCACTCAACTTTCGCTCCTCCCCGGCACTTGACTACAATTGCGACTATTACACAAAGCGACTAGCCGAGGAAAAACCTCTGGAAACTGCTTTTGCATTCTCCCACGACCTTTGGTCCGTGGCATGGATGGCCATAAACGGTGCTGAAGGAGACGCGAAACACGTGCGGACGGGTCCTGCGAATATCGGCACCCGACCAGGGACCAGGCACCAGGAACCAGGGCTGTGGCTGTGGCTGTGGAAATGGCTCCTGCTTCTGCTTCTGTGTCTGGTGAAGTTTTGAAGCACACTTTCAGATGCTGAAACTCAAACATAAACAGGAGCGCAAGATACCCAGCCAACAAGAAAATTGCGTTGAAAATTACATGGAAGTCGGCAAAACGAACAAGTAAACGAAAAAGATGCGAAACGAAAAGAAACGAAAAATCGCAGAAAATGCCAGCGCAGCAGAAAACAAAAAGAGCGGACAAAAGGGGCAGGCGGGCAGGCAGGCGGGCGGGCGGGCAGGCAGGATTGAAAAGCAGCGTGAACATACATAACACTTGCTAACAAGAAGTGTTTGACGTTGACAGGCACACACACCCCATACGCCCCGTACACCCGCACACACTCACACACTCGCACACGCACTCGAATACGTAGATACAAAGATACACAATGGAGAGGCGAAAAGCATTTGAGTGTTATTGGCAGATTTTTGGTTCGATTTCGATGCTTTTTGATGGAAACGAATGGGACTGAAAAGGAGGAAAGTTGGCGCCTGTTCATGACAAGCGGAATGGGAAAACTTTCGACTACGAACTTGAACACTAAAAGAATGTGGAAATCTAATGGATGCCGAACGGACTGGTATGGGTACGGGTATGGGTATGAGAACGGGTAGGGGTACGGGTATGGATACGGTATGCTGCCAGCAGGCAGCAACAATTGAGATTTGTGAAGTGATTTGGAACAGAGCGACCGACGGACCGACCGACCGACCGACCCGTTCATGATAAACCCTTCCAATTAGTTCGAAATAACTCGGTCCTTCCGCTTGATTAATTCAATTTATTTCAGTGGGTTCCATTTCCATTCACTTCTCAACTCATCAGAGATAGTCGAATAATTTCCATTCACCCAGACCAGGACCCAGATCCAGATGCCGAAATCTCTCTCATTTCAACTCGGACAATGCCTTCTATAAATCTCCGGAACATGTCCGAAAAGCGCCATCAGCAGGCGGCTGTCCTAAGAATGAAAAGAAATTAAATTCTTTGTCCAACTTGGCCACTTTTCCCATCACACATTTCCCATTATCCATTCCCCAATCCCATTCGCCATTCGCCAGTCGCCAGTCGCCGTTCTTCTGTTCTGTTCTGTTCTGTTCTGCAAGTGTCGACGTGGTCGTTGTTGCTGTCGTTGTTGCTGTCTTCCCGGAAAACTCTCGAGGCAGAAAAACTTGTGTAAACAACGTACAATCATTTAAAAGCAATAACTGAAAAACCTTTATGGGTTTTGTCAGCTGCACAGTTGCCAAACTACGAGTACCACTTGATGTTCCCCCTCCCCTACTTTCGGTGGGACGCTTGCGGGGGGGCTTGCGGGCTTGTGAGCTTGCAGCATTAAATATGTCTGTTAAGCTGATTAAAGGCCAAATTGGCAAGAGCCACGCCCCGAAAGCGAAGAGAGAGAGAGAGAAAAAACAAGCAGGCAAGCAGCTGCTAAGCCCAGACACGCGTGTGTGCATAGTGGGAGCAGAAAGTTTTTCCTTCTTTTTCCTTCCAGCACGCCCTCTGATTGCTTCACTTGATCCGGGGAACTTGTAAATGGAGCTTACCGTAGGGAAAATATCCTTCGATTTGCTTCAATCTCTATTGACGTGGGAGGAGCGGGAGGAGCGACAGGGAGTGGCATGGGCGTGGCACTTGTAGGCGTCGCCCAGTCAAATTTCGCATGTGCGCACCAAATTAGATATCATTCAGAAGCAATAAAAGGAAGCAAAAAAACATAAACTTCATTCGTGCATCCAAGGCAGTGCAGTGAGGGGGAAGGGTTCTACTCGCGGAAGGGCCTTTCAATCTAAAACTGGTGCTTTGGAATGCCGGAAGGTGAGGTGGAGTGATTTAAAACTATCCAATGCCAGGGAAAACCTTTCTCAAGGACAAATATTATACGAGTAGTATTGGCAGTCAGCCCAACACCATCGCCACCCACACATGCCAAAAAAGTTATCTGAAAATCCTGTCTAACAAATCAACCCAAAAAAGGAAAAAAAAACAGGAGCTTGGAGTAAACCGCAGTTTTTTTTGTTGATGAATGTGAAAATTGTGCGCGCTTTTGTTATTTTCCACCGAGAGCGGAAGGCCAGGACCAAAGAGGAGCGGAGCTCTGCCATACCGCCATACACAGGATATGACTTGGAACCACTATCCGGGCCCCGCACACAGATGTACTTATACCACGGCCTGGATGTGCGCACACATACGCACATGGCCTCCAGCCACGCCCCGCTCGTGTGGGTTCGAATTGAGTGCTGCGCTGCGCTGCGCCGCGCCGCGCTGTGCTGGCCCCCCGCCCCGCCCCGCCCCGCTTCAGCCACTGGCTCAAGGCTATTTACGCGCCAGTTAGACAAATTCAAATAAAGTAACAGCAACAACATCACAGGTCTTGGCTTTTCCCATTCCCATTCCCATCCGACAGATACTCACTCCCACAAGGGGCAAGGGGCTGCCGAGGGGGAGGGACAAAAAGGGGCGGAAAAATCAACTACGATAGTTGTGCAACGAGGCAATAAAGTTTATTGGATTCGTTTTTGCTCTTATGCCTTATGCCTAGTGGGGTTTTTCAGCTTTTCAGTTTTTTACATACTACTCGTCTGTGTGCCAGTCGGAGCGGAAAGGGCGTGGCAGAGGTAGGCGCAGCTTTTCGGCTAACTAGTTGTCGGGCGTAAGAGTTTTTCCTTGTCTGGCATTGGGATGGCAGCGTTCGCCTTGGACTGGTAGCGGAAAAACCGGCAGTGTACTGCAGGATTTTGATGAATCCACAAGCTGAGCGTACGCATTTCCATGAGCTAGAAAGAGCTAGCTGGCCTCCCAGATCAATCATCCCCCAACTAAATCTGATAGATTGTATATGATCTGTAATCGTCCCATCCGAATCAGAGTACGCGCCACTTAAAGCACATAACAACAATGTCTGGAAAATGGGCTACACTCGCATTGGGTCCCAAAGAACTCCAGGCAAACGGTAGCTGTGTGACTAGTCGTTAGAGTTTTTGGCTAAACTATTTTATTCCAAGCATCAATTCCCCATGCAATTAGAGCGGCCAACGCCAGCACTTTATGGCCTTAACAATAACCACAAAAGCTCACCTTTTGCCAAATTCAATTTAAAACTGCGCCACGTGACACTCGATGCTCTGAGTTCCCAAGGAGCAGCAGCTGCTTCCATATGCAGGACACACAGAGACACACACACACACACACCAGAGGACTGCACACGTGTCCTTTTTGGAAGCCGCACCCAACACACAAAACGATAGAAAGAGAGAGAGAGAGAGAGGTGGAGAGAGAACCAACAATGCTCGAGAAACAAACATAAAATGAAAAGACAACAAATTGACCTTGACAATATAATTGAGAGAGGAAAACAAAATAAAATTTACTTAACCACACAACAGTGAGGGAGTGGGGAAACGCAGAAGGAGCAGGAGGAGCGGGAGGAGCTTTTTTAGGACAGTCTTAGAAAAAAGAGATAAAAGGCTACAGAACAGAGACGAAACTTTTTAATTTTAACACATGGCAAAAGTTGGTGGTTGTTGGAGAGGAGTTGGAGAAGGGGTGGAGTGGTGGAGGGGTGGAGGGGGGGAGTCACCACGCATGCACACCCACGCACACTCGTAAACAGAATAACTTATTTTCGTTGGGGAATTAAAGCAATTTGTAGCATACTTTTTGGGGGCGCCAGGCGACAACGCACAGGTGCTTTATGACCTGACCGACCGGCTTCCACATCCTTCTCCTCCCTTGTTCCCACATCCTCCACATCCGCAGACCGTTGACCGTTGACCAAGAGCGGACATCACAAATTAATTTCACGCACATGCAGAGTTCGCCTCTCTCCAGCAAGGGGAAAGAGTGTGGGTAGTGGCTAGTGGCTAGTGGGTAGTGGGTAGGAGACAGGAGACAGGACGCGCCATGTATGCATTGCACACTTTTAGGCAAGCTTCCATAACAGAGATGCCAAGTTCTTCCACACGGGAAGGGGAAAGAGAGGGGGACAGGGGGAAAAGGGGAAGGAGACGAGTCTCCTGTTTTTAATGTATCTTTTTTGCGATTTCGAACCGAGACCAGGAGGAACATTTTAACGGGTCGTTTGGCCGCCCGTTTCGGCCGCAAACAATAGGACCAAAAGGACATACGCCCCCGAACCCACAAAACGAGTGAGACAGCGAGAAGTGTGGCCAGACTTGGTCATTTTAATTTGGTTCGCACACACACACACGTGTACATGTATGCATGTACATTTATGCACCCACACAGACCCACACAGACCCACACAGACCTTCGCTGTGTGCTCGTGTGGTGTGCGTGCGTTTGGCTCATTTTGAGCTCGTTTTAATTTAAAGCATACTTTCAGGCGCAGCGACCATTCCTTTTCCTTCCATTTCCCACGTTGCCTGCATTTTCAATTTGATTTTATAAATTGTTCCCACTCTCTGAGGGGGCGAAGTGCTTTCTCTGCCGTCTGCTCTCTGCTCTCCGCTCTCCGCTCTCCGCTCTCCGCACTCTGCTCCGTCTGCGTGTTCGCTGGCCATTTAAATTTAATAATTTTCTTGTGTAAAAATGATTTTAATTGGTGTTCAACACATTAAAAATTTTGTTTCGCAATGTTCGCTCTCTCTCTCTGTTTTTTTTTTTTGTGCTGCACTTAGTTCCTTGCGATCTTGCCGCACAGATTGCATCAGAACGAGGCATATTCATGTTTCATTTTACCCTTTTTATTTTTATTTTCCTTCTCTGATTTGAGATTAGCGATAAGCTACAAAAGTTTATGATTTATGTTAAGAAAAGATTTATGTATGCTTTTTGCCCAAAGCGCAAAGTTTTCTTCTCCTTCTTGGGATCTTGAAGATGGATAAGATTATAGATAGGGTGCGATTGGAGGCAGGAAGTGGGAAATGTGTTCATTAGGAGAAGGCAAAGTCCTGGTCCTGGTCCTGGTCCTGGTCCAGGTCGGCTCTCACTCTCGCCCCCTTATATCAATCCCGGAGCAGCCTTCGCACTTCGAATATGTGTGCGCACACCTTAATCACATTTCGTGCTCCTGCTTCTCGTTGGATGAAAATTCCCATTACCGCTAAAGGTATGCAACATAATTTTTAACCTCACGCCACGTGGTGCAACATAAATTGCACAGCTACCCAGCACTGACTCAGCGCAGAACAGGACAGGACAGGACAGAGCGGAGCAGAACAGGACCCCCACGCGAAGATTAGAGGGTGCTCGCGAGCATAAATAACAAGTGGGAGAAACTATTGAAGAGCAGAAAGGCAAGAAGACACCAGAGAACAGAGAACAGAGGGAGCGCGAGGAAGCACCAGAAGGAATGCCGGTGTGAAGCCGGAACGGGAAGAGCAGGCGAATAACAAAGCCAAGGCGGGACGAAGGATGAATCAAGTGCAAATTTATTTTTCATAAGTAAATCTCTTCGGCGGCAAAGGAAACTTTTACATTACGTGCCACTGGCAAGAGAGAGAGAGAGAGGGAGAAGAAGGAGAGGGAGAACGAGAACGAGAACGAGAACGGGAAAGAGACAGAGAGAAGGAAGGAGCCTCCTCCAAAAAAGTCAAAGTGACGGCTAAGTCAACACGAGAGGGAAATTGCAACCCTGCATTTAGCCGAATGAAATGCCCCGGAGCATCGGGCCATCGTGTAGCTCCCCCGTCCGCAGAGCAGAGATCTAATAAAAAACCTGAAGTACGTCTGTTTGGTAATCCCATTTTAATATTTATAGTAATAAACGCCTTTACGCATTCGCACCTTTGGGATGGGGCGGAAACCGAACCGAACCGAACAGAACAGAATCAGAAACAGAAACAGCGGAAACAGAGCAAACAGCGGAAACAACGGCGACCGTGGGCCGTGGGCCGTGGGGCTGAGACGAGACGAAACGAGACGAGACGAGCCGAAACGAGCATATTGCCAGCCGTTTCCGCAGGCCACTGTGCCAGTGCCATTGCCATTGCCAGCTATTCTATCGCGTCTTTTATTAAACCACTCCTGGCTGCCATTTTATTTATTTATGTGTTCATCAAATCAAAAAGAAAAAAAAAAAGACAAAACCCGAACGGAACGGAACGAAAAAGAAAAGTCCTTCCGGATGTGGGGCGGAAATATTGGCTGAGAGGAAGCTCGCATGAAAATTAGATTTGCAGTACCTACATATTTGATTTTCCCTGATTGCACACAGGGCAGCCCAGAGTGAAGACAATGCGAGTTTAGTTTATTTTAAGACAATTTTTAGCAGCCAAACCTCGGCTCGTCCTGTCTAACGAAAGTTGTAAGAGCGCGTCTGACGGCAGCTTAGTCTCTTTTTTTGTTTTTCTTCTTTTTGCTTTTGGGGGTAGCCAGAGCAATCCAATTGTCTGGTGTCGCTTTGATGCAGACTAATAAAAAGCGGACTCTAGGCAGACAGCACATATGCTGAATGTATTTCTCACAGAAAACCCCAGACGAAAGACTTGCCGATTAAGGTAAAGGTCTGCCACAGAATTAAATTAAATGCAAGAGCGAAAGCTTTAGTCGTGTGCCTCAACCACCAGAACACCAGTATTTGTAACCGCTAATAAATAGTTGCTATAAAATCAATTGTAGAACCAAGCTTAGCGGCAATCTAAATATCTTTGATATCATTCCAACCAGCACGAAAATATAAACAAATAAGCCCATATTTGTCTTCCATTTACTTAACCTGAAACCTGAAGGCTTGGCTCGTTTTGCCTGGTACTCCTCCTGAAAGCAGTTCATCGACTAAGCCTGAGACTTTGCTTCAAGCAGTTCCGCGCTAAAGCCTGAGGGCCTGGTCCTGTGCGCTGCTATATATGGAGTCTCCACCTATCAGTACAGACAGCTCCAGGCCCTTTTGTATGGGACCCTTTAAGTCCCTCCTATTCACCATTGATCTCTTAAAGACTCCTCTCATAGAGCTTGTGATTCCTTTGCCTACTGCCATTTTTAATTCCATTTTCATTTCCCCTATTGCATTTTCTTTTCGTGCAAACTTTTTCCACTCCATGTGAACCGCCGCACCACTCCTCCGCCCTCCGCCCTCCGTCCTCCGTCCTCCATCCTTCGTCCAGGCCAAAGTAAACACAAACGAGACAAAAGTTTAATTTTCGTGGTTACTTTGGCTCTTGTTTCTGGTTCTGTTTTAGTTTCTGTCCCGAAAACTTGCGGCGTATTTCATTTTGTAAATAGCGCAAAATGGCAACAGGATATTGATGCAGCTCCTGGGCGGCCTTCTCGGACAGCAGCTGGATTCTATTGTCCCCCACTGCCATGTGAAGGCAGATGCCTGCGACGAGCCGAGGACGAGCCAGGGGCATCTCCTCCATGACCAACTTTTCATTAAACTCACCTTAAGGCGACGCAAATGGAGCAAACTTTTCCTCCTCGCACACACACACACACACACACACATGGATATGAGTGTATCTCTTGGCTCTCCTTTGCACTGGCCCCCCACCAAAGTAAGCTCAAACGAAATTCTCTTCCTTACTGTCTATAAGGTATTCGGCCAGCCATTCCCTACACCGACAACGACACCAGTCCCGGCTCCCGACTCCCGACTCCCGACACCCGACATCGCCTGTGACTGCGACTGTGACTGCGACTGCGATTGCTACTGCTACTGCGACTCCGTCATCAGGTTCGCCGTGCAAATAAAAAGCGGAAATGAAAATTGTGTGCCTGCAAGGGAAGCAAAAAGAAAAGAGTTTCCTTCAGCTGAATAGGTTAAAGCAGCTACTGCTCGTTGCTGGTGCTGATTCTGGTGCTGGTGCTGCTCCCCTTTGTAGAAGCACTTCCTCCACTCAGTGTGTCGCCTTTTGTTGCTGTTACATTTCATTTCATTCTGTGTCACGTCTCCTTCCCTTTGACAATTCCCTTCAGAGGAAGCTTCCGAGCTGAAGCGTGCAAAAAATTGCTCTAAATAGCTGCGAATGTTATTACATCCCTCTGTTTCCAAGGGTAGCCGAGGGGCACAGAGTCTTTTCACTGAGCCAGAGCTCCTACTTGCACTTTTCCTGCTGGGCTTCTTTTCACCTCCCACTTGCCTGGCAATTCAATTGCCATGTGAATTGTGTGAGTTTTAGCCAAAAGAGAGTGTTGGCCAAAAGGCAGCAGCTCGTTTTTAATATCTGTTTCAATCAGACCCTGCATTCAAAACGTATCTTTATGAGTGTGTGTGTGAATATGCATCAAAGGAACCGCACAAAGGCACTGAGAGTTGTGTAGCAAATGGATTCATACGCTGACGGATGGATGACGCAGCTGAATGAAGGGGGGTGCAGGTGCAGGTGCAGGGATAAAAGGATCCTCCATTGCCAGATAGGTATAATCTATAAATCAATTGCGCATACGTAATGATCCGGTGCACAAATCCCATTTGGAGCTCGTTGATAAGCAAATGGCTGGCATTAACCAGACACATTAGCTTCCTCTGCGAGAAACAAACAAGCGAAATCCCCTTTATTTTTCCCGCTCTCGCAAATCCACAGCTGCAGCGCTGCCACATCTCCCAGAGGAGAATTCACACCATTTGTAATCAATGTAGAAATAATATGGCGGTTTCGTTTACGTTGCCTCACAGATTTACCCTCTCCAATGCCATTGCTCTGGCTCTCTATCACTATTTTCCCCACTTGAAGATAGTTTTCCCACCGCAGCGGGCGGCGGGTGAGAGATGAGCGCATTTTGAAATTCAATGCGCATTGCAAGTTTGTCTCGCACTTGGGACCCGGCCGCCGCCAATGCTAGGGATTTGCTCTGGCTATACCAGCAAAAAAACTTGGTCCTCAGGATCTTAACACCATCTTCCGTCTTTCCAACATTATCTTTTTTGGCAATGCCAAACACTTCCGCCAACGACAACGGCAGAGGCAAAGGCAAAGGCAACGGCAACGGCAACAAAAACGATAAATTGTTGCGGCAAAGTGTTAAGCGGGAGAGCGGGAAAAGTTCAGGCCCAGGCCAAAAGTTTCTGCGAGCGCACTTTTATTTAGGGTTCATTATGCTCTCCTCCTGCTCCCGCTTCGGCTCCTGCTCCGGCTCCTCCTCAGGTCCTTTCTCGCCTTCCACTGCTGCCCCTCTTAGCACTCTGCAACTTTGTCTTTTTCCTTTGTTTGGCCAGTGAAAATAATGATTACATGCTTACGCTTTGCTTTTTCTTCTTCTGCTGCTGCTGCTACTGCTGCTGCGGCGCGTGTATGCGGAAAATTATTGAAAGGGAGCCCGGGGGGAGAGGGAGAGGGAGACTTTGAGAAATTGGCTGGCCAAAAACTATAAGCCGATTATCAGCAGATTTTTTGTTCTCCGAATGGCCAATGAGGCGTATTGTGTGAGATGAATTGCTCTTTGAATAGTTCCGGATGCGGATGTGGCTGGCAGATAGGAGGCACAGGCACAGGCATAGGCAGAGGCAGAGGCTGGCTCCTCGGGCATTGCATGTCATCGGGGTTATTAGCGGTTTTTCCCATTAATAGAACATTCTAAGCGGCTCCTGTTCGGAGGAGGGGTGGAGGAGGTGGCGGAGGTGGAGAGTACACGAACATCGAATGTAAGAGGCAGAGAAGGAATAAATACCCATCAAGGTGAAGGATCATCTCGCATGTCCTGGGGCAATGGCGATTGCTGGTTCTGCTGTCGGACCAGCAGAATGCTTTCAATTTGTCTTCGAAACGGAGAGTAATGGTAGGTACATATGCACCTTTAATATGACGAAAGTAACTTAAATATACACAACATCTGAACTCTGAATTGAAGGCTAAGCTCTTCCCGAGACTCTGGAGTAATTATGGCTAAAAACCTTAAGCTCTGGGACAAGCGTAAAAATTAATTGGTTTTTGTAAGCTTGCGGCTGGATTCCGGCTAGCCTCCCCGCCCCCCGTGTGGAATTCTACAAACTTAATCTCTGACATATAAAAATTTGGTCTGCGAAACGTTTTACAAGCTTGCAATTAATGCATCTGCCGTCGTCCGAATGTCCTTCCACTGCCCTCTGATGATCGTCGTCGGGGCACATAAAATTTTGCAGCGCATACGTGACAATAATTACGGAAAAAGAAGAGGCGAAAACGAACGATGAAACCGGTCATAAAACAGAGACACAAAGTCGTAAAGAACAGGGAGGCAACGATGAGCAGAGCAGAGTGCAGAAGGAAGAGTGGACATCAGGAAACAACCGCAAAGCCGAAACGGAGGCCAGGCCGAAGGCGATGGTGGGTCCTGGATGTCCTGGCGACATAAACTTGAAAAGCTGCAGGGCTCCAGACGCTGCGAGGAATGGCAATGGCAATGGCGATGGGCACCGGCAGCCGGCAGCCGACAACCGGGAACAGGGAACAGGCAGCGGGAGTGGGAGTGGGAGTGGGAACAGAGATGGGAAAGATGGGGGAGAAATGCAGTAGTGGCAGCATAAAATGAAGGATAACAAGGATTTACATTAAGCGAGGAGAGCTGCTGGCTGGGTCGTCGTAAATGTCGAGACATTCCGCCGGAGAGTCTACAAAGTAGTTGTCATCTTTTAGGCGCTGCTGCGGCTGCGACTGCTGCTGCTGCTGCTGCTGCTACTGCTGCTGTTACTGCGGTTAGCCAAGCGGAAAATTCATCAAGTCAAAGTGAAAAGTGCAAATTGAAAAGTTTCCCATTTTAATTGAAAACTACTTTCCCTGGCAGCTGTCATCACTCATTTGGGTGTGGTGGGGGCGGCTGTGGGATGTGCGATGTGGGCGTGGGATGTGGGGGTCTGTGTCGTTCGGTGGCCATTAATCAAATGTGGCCATGATAAACTTGATAGAAACCCTTCCGGAAAACGCACGCATTTTCCATATACTCGCACCCCTACCCCACTCGATTGCGGCTTTTCTTTTCGGGGGAGCAAGCAATAAAAGCCACATTCATTTATTAAATTTTTTGTTGGGATAGCAATAGACAGCTATCAATCAAAAGGGAGCTCCGGCCATTCGCATTTTCGGGGGCTGCTCTGAGCCTTAAAGCAGGCCGCACAATATTTTCAATTTAATAAGTGCCGGCCGCTTGACGCTCCGCTCAAGCATATGATGTCTCATTGAATCGATTTTGAGCCCAGGCTCAGGAGTACGGCCGTACTCCCCCGCCAACACAGAACAGAACAGAACGGACGGAACGGAGCATCACAGACCCATTCCCAATGCCCCATCGCAGGAGCCCCAGTTGCCAGTTTCGAATCCGAGCCCGAGCGCCAGCCCCAGCCCCAGCCCGAGTCCGAGTCCGAGGAGGCCCCACTACGACCACTTCAAGTGTCACTTGGCATTCAAAGCTTTGCTTTGGGCACGTCCATTGACTTTTTCTCACTGTGCGTAGAAATCTGCATTTTCCTCAGCCCGGACTCGGGAGTACGGACAACTCGGGGACGGAATGGCACGGGGACGGGGACGGGGGACACACTTTAAAGACTGGGACTGGGAAGAACTTGACTTAGCATGCTTTTAGGCGCAAATGCCAAGAAAATTGTTGACATTTTCTCCTCCTTCCTCTTGCGCCCCTCCCCTGGTGCTCCTCTGCAGATCCCCGAGTGTGACGTGAAGGATGGGGCCAAAGGACTTGACAAAATGGATGTTACAGTATTTTTGTTTACTTGTTTCTTCGTCTGACGGATTTTCCCTTTTCCAATGACCTTCTGCTTCTGTGACCCACCCCCACCCCCACTCTATCCCTGGCTCTCCTTTCCTCTAATGCCATTGTAAAGTTTGACAGTTTGCTTAGATCTTATGGAGGATTGGGGAACGGGAACGGGAATGGGAATGGCTGATGTTATTTTGTATGATATTTGCATTTTACGAGCATGTGACTAATGAAGAAGATGAGGCTGATTATACTGCCAAATCTACACTAAATTATATTAAATTTAACTGTGTAATCGAAAGTATCCCTGCAGCAAGTCTGCAAATAATTTCATTGAAGCGAAACTCTTAAGTTTTTAGATTATTCCCATCGACAATTTCCGCCGGTCAGAGACCCAGACCCAGGCCCCAGCCTGCATTTGGCAACAAAGAAAACAGAAAAATTGAAAACCAAAGAAAATCGTTGAAAATCACAGAGAAACCACTGCAATGCAAATGATTGGGGGAAAATATAATAAAAGAAATATATCCAAGACCCAGACCAAGACCCAGACCAAGACAATTCCTTTTATGGTTTTATATTGATTGAATTTTTGCCACCTGAGAAAGCTTTTGTGTTGGGCAAACAAAAGAGATTCAAATTGAATTTAAAATTGCTTTTGAATGGCGGCAGCCGCTGCGAGCATTGACCAGCTCAGCAGTTAATTGAAATGCCAGACGTCACCTAATTTCGATGTGATGCATTTTTCAATGTGCAACTTAGTCAGGTGCGACACACAAGCACCGCAGCGCACCACAGCGCACCACAGCGCACCACAGCGCAGCGCAGCTCACTAACTAATCGATCGGTCAATCAATCAATCAGTCAATCAGGGCATCAAGTGCAAACAACAAATGGGGAAATGGGGAAGGGGGGATGGGGAACGGGAATGCGGAAGGCTAAGTCATTCAATCTGTATGCAATTTTGACCGCAAACATTTGTTAATTGACCCCAAACACAGGGGTGAAATGGCGGGAGGGAGGCAGTGGGGGAAGTGAAAGCGGACAGCATTCCCCACTCTGACACATGGAACTATCAAGGACACACTCTCCCACAGAACACACTTACACACACA
Organism: Drosophila helvetica; assembly: GCA_963969585.1. NCBI lineage: Eukaryota > Metazoa > Arthropoda > Insecta > Diptera > Drosophilidae > Drosophila > Drosophila helvetica. Next base: position 57,880,836 of record OZ018401.1, read on the forward strand.
CACACTTACACACACACACACTTACACACACACATACAAATAATTAATTATGTACGCTCAGTTGCATTTGGAAGCTGCAGGAAGCGAGGCTTCGCTCCGGTGGCTGCACCGGCAGCTAAATTATGCCAACTAGTAGCTCCCAGGTACTCCTGGCATCCTGGCAGCCCGGCATCCTGGCCACCCCTCCATCTTCCATCTTCCATCCGTGCTCTCCAGGAGCCACCCGCCCGCCTGGCACTTCCGGTCCGTTGGACGCCGCCACGCTTAAGTGCCGATAATTGCTCACCTTTGGTTAGCCAGCAAACTGGCTGGGAAGCAGGGATGTGGTATCTCCTGGCAACTCCTGGGATGTGCGATGTGGGATGTGAGTCGATGTGTGGCGGCGGGTATCGGCATCTGGCACTGGCACTGGCACTGCCACTGCCACTGGCTCTCGCCCTGCCTCTGCCTCAGCCTCAATCTCTCAAGTCATCTCCAAACATCAACGTGTAATCAAATGACATTCGAGTGACATTTAGAGCTTAATCGCTTAGCGTTTTGTGGGCGTCGGAGTCTGCGGCGGGAAGGAAGGGTTTGCAATCGTGGTCCAATCTGTGCAGGTGTTGTCTGCTTCCCTGCGGGCGCCCCCACCTGCAGGGTGGACAGCAGGACAGCTGGACAGCAGGACACGGCAAATGCAGTGAAGTGTTTGCCACCAACCACCCCCCCCCCCACCCATACCAAAGTCCTAATCAAGTTTGTGGCAAAACATTATGCTCAGGCATTCCTCATTTCCGACGATTCGCAGAAGAATGGAAATCTTGAAGCTCACTCGGATGGGGGCCCATTGAATTATCCTGTGTACTGCTGTATTCCCAGATGCTATGCCCAGACACCTCTTGACTTTTCGACACCCATCAAACTACTTTGGACTGTAGTTTATGGCGTCCAGCCAGACAAATTTCGCCCCCACTGCCCCACGGCCCTACGGCCCCACGCATACGATGGGAATTCCGCAAAGGTTTTTCGGGGCAAAACATGTGCATAAATTTTACAAGCTTAGTTCGACGGACGTACACACATAAAAGCAGCTACTTATGCCGGAAAAACGCCTCAACAAAGCCACAGCCACAGCCACTGCCACTGCCACAGTCACTGCCACAGCCACATGACGGGGAAAGCCGAAAGAACGGACAAAAGTAGCCGCCGACGAAATTGATTTTCAGGCAATTTGTTCGTTTATGGATTGTTGCCCCCGCAGACAGGATAACCCCGCCCGCCGATCTCTCACCGCGTCCTTAGAATGGGGGAAAAACAACGATAAAGGACAGCTGCTTCAGATGCTATCGTCGTTATCGTCCTCATTGGGCAGCCAAAAGCCCAAAAAAAAACAAAAAAAAAACGTGAGCTGGCAACTGACAAGAAGAGGACTCCTGCGCCAACGAACAGAACAAGAGGAGACGGATGCCGATGGGGTGGAGAGGGGGCCATGTAGACGTGTAGAAGAAAAGCTCATTGACTGCAACACTTTGACACCTGACAGCTGCACACAAAAGCGTGCGACGTATTACGGGGACGGTACTCGTACTCGTACCCGTACCCGTACCCGTGCCCGTACTCGTACTCCACTCGAGAAATGCCGCAGGAAATTGGAGTTGAGACCAAAAACTTGGCCCTGCTTGGCTTTCCCAGCTTGGTTTTGGGGTGATATGCGGTCGGGCAAAGTTCAACCGAGGGACTCGAGATTTATTTGTGTTATGGCTACGGAGCTCACGATTTTTCCTCGTTGGCAGTATTCTCCGTTACAGGTATCTCCGAAAAGCATTCTACAAATATTTATTATACATGTATGTAGATATATTTTATACAAAATAAACTATTCAGTTATGCTAATGAGGCTTAAAGGTGGGCTCAAATATGGCCGGGAATCAGATGACTCAGTTATTTTGGGTCAGATTTCGGACTAAATTCGTTTAATATGTACATATGAATATCTATGTCAGCGGCCAACATTTTCCATCTATTTGCCTTCTATTTGTGTGTCTCTGTTCTGTGTTTTATTTAAACAAACAGAGCGAATTTTAAATGCAAAATATGGATTGCTATGCCAGATAACAATTTGAGCAAACAGCAGGGCAAAATATATTTCGGAATTAGCCGGAAAAGAGTAGCCAAGTGTCGGGCCCCACATACATAATTCAACGATTTAATTCAGACATTGATTTCATGCCGGCTTGTGGCGCGCAAAAAGGAATGCTCTCTCGATCAGCGGCAGCGGTAGCGGCAGCGGCGTCCCGTCCATAAATCAAGCCACGGACAAATAGGCGGACAGAGAGAGACTCCGGAAAAAACTGCAGAAAAATTGTAAGCCAGAAAGCCAAATTGACTGAGTGATTGCCGGCTATTTGACAGCAGCATCAGCGTCAGCATCTGAGCCTGATGTTGATGTTAATGCCAGTGTCGAGGCAGATATGGATATGGATGTGGATGTGGATGTGGATGCGGCCGCTGTAGTAGGATGTTCGATGTGGCCGCTGTCTGACTTGGGCCGCTGTCTGACCGCTGGCTAATGGGCTAGGCACGCGGCGGCGGCGGCGGCGGTGGCTATTGGCATGGCGACAGTTGCCCTAATGGAAAGCAATGCCCAAAAATCAGACACAAAATAGATGGGAGTCGAGTCGTATCGAAACGGAAATAAAGAAGAGCGTTCTCCCAAAACAGGTACTGCCAATCTTTTGCCACAAATGTCGGAAAAAGGGCCAGAAAGGGCCAGCTCAAAGTTGGAACCTTGCCTCAAGGCTTGACCTTTCCTTTTGAGCTGTGGAACTGTGGAACTACTTCTGAAACAGCATTCCGAGAAGCACCGATTCAGTATCATTCAAACGTCATCAAAAGTGTATTTTCCGAATTTATCGTTCAATAATAAACTTTCAGTGCCTCCAAATAGCATTTTAAACACGGTCTGATCGTAAGGAAAACAAACTGTTTCCACTAAAAATAAGTTTGTTCCATATTTATGAGCTATCCTTCAGCCATCTCTGGGAACATTGACATATTTTAAGATAAATCCGCGCTTTTAATGCCGCCACCAGCAGGGATCTTGGCCATCTTTGGCTCATGTCTCTGGCCCCTTCTATGCCATCATTAATATTTATTTATGCACCCAATCATTTAGGAAAACACGCGCTTCCCACCCACCAGTCCGCCACCCTTATTCCCGCTCTCTAATAAAGTGCATAAATTTAAATTATGCAAAAACCACAAGAAGTCTCCAAGGACAATCAAGCGAGTTTCGGGGCTACAAATTGCGGTAGACAAAAGTTGTAACAAATTACCAAAACATAAATCAACAAATAACCAAATAAATGACACAAATATTATTTTTATGCTCGCTCTCTCCAGAGCGACAGGAGGAGCGGGGCGGGGCAGACAGACAGACGACAAAGGCGTGGACAGAAGGAAGTTGTGCAGGGAAGAAGGGAAGCAGGGAAGGATAAAAACCCATTAGATTTTCTAATAAATAGCGGCATTAACTAAACATAATGAGCACTTAAGCGCGCACTTCCGCTGTCTCCAACCAACCTCTCTTATCCCCTCGAAGCAACCGCACGGACAGCACCAGCAGCAGCACCAGTCCTGTCTATGGTCCTGTCCCTGTCCCAGTCCCTGTCTCTGGTCCTGGACTCGACATTAAATTCAAACTTCCTGTGTGGGCGTAAACTTCTATCTGTTTCTGTTTGCCTCTCTGCGGCAGTCCTCTCGGTGGCCCACAACTGCTTTAAGTGTCGCCTAATTTACTACAACAAAGGGAAAGCCGAACAAGAATGACACCAACAAAATACACACTGAGCGAATTTTCGCAGAAGGAAATATCTGTATATCTACTTATTTGACAGCTGAGGCGATAGTTAAAGCACTTCCCACAGATAATGTAGGATATTGGCCTATGAAAAAGCCTCTGCACTTTTCCCATCTATCGTGTGTTTGTAGATTGGATTTCCCTCCGATTTGCAGATGCATTTATGGCAGTGTACAAATTACGAAATGCAGAACAATGGTTGTGGTCTTTAATGCCCAAACTCTTTGGGTTTTCTCAGAAAACAAAAGAAGTACGAACGTTCATACATATATTCGATTCGTGGCAGAATATTTCACAAAAACTTTTGCCAGATTTCTACAATACTCGCACAATACAATACAATACAATATTATGCCGTGGCGGTCTGCCCCGCACATTAAGGACATTAAATCCGCATTATTCATTTGGGCCCCTGCCGCAAGACAATGACAATCGGCGCAGGCATCGGGGGCCTTCTCTCAACTTATTATTAAAGCCATTTCTGCGCAGGACTCACGTGACGCGGCGGCCTTTGTCGTTGCTGTCGGAGGCGTAGCTCATACGCCCCGTTGACCATTTGTGCGATCATCGTAAAATGAGTAATTGCCGAGCATGTTTCAACGCATTTATCGCTTCCTTTGGCCAGTCTTTCGCTCGCCACTCACTCGCCTCGCCCCCACACATTAATGAGCTTTGTGTTGGTGTTGGTGTGTGTGCGTGTGGATGTGTGGGTGTGTGTGCGAGCTTTCATTTTGATATGTGCAGCATTTTTATGTTTAATCATTTTTCGGCGCCTGCCTTAGGTTTTTTATTACCTTTCACATCTTCCTTTGCTCATTTTCCCTCATTTTCGGGCGGAAGGAAGGCGGTCACTCGACAGAGGCAAAGAGAGAGCGAGAGGGAGAGCAAGAGCAAGAGAAAACACTCGCCAATAGCCACAGCAAACAGTCGCAAATTACAAAATCGTGACTAGCGTAAATTTGGCCGTTTTGTGGCCCATAAATTTTTGGCATTTGTTGAGAGTTCTCTTCTGTTCTGTTCTGCTCTGTTCTGTTAAGTTCTTTTCATTGGCCGCTTCTTCGTTCATTTTGGGCAGCCATTCAGCGGGCAAAATCGTTCCGTGGTCAAGTAGTCGGTAATTTTTGAGCGGTTATTAGTTTAAATAGCCATGGAGAATGTGTAGTTGCCTTTATTGTTAGTTCAAATCTCTGCAAATTTGTTGTGCACGGTTTCTTGATGGGTCATTTGAGGCTTGTTGTGGATTTAATCGGCACCCCATTCCCACAGCTCTAGGAGTACTCGTCGTAGCCATGCTTAATCGAAATGGGCACCCATAGATTATGGAAACAGTATTTGCCATTGAGAGGGTATATGATAATCCTCTGGCCTGTCCTCCTGGAAGTTTTTGCATACCAAACTAATTGCCAAAGTTCATGGATGTCTCCTTTTCTCTTCCTTTCTTTTCTCTTCAAGGATAAACCTCTTTATATTCGCAAGCAAACATGCACGTATATTTAAAATTAGGAAACAAAGAGACAAGCAGCAGTAAAGACAAGAAAAGAAAAGAACAGAAAAGAAAAGGCTTGGCTCCAACTGCACAAAAAGGAGCCATTTGCTTTGCTAAGCAAACAATACGAAAATAAATACACATATAGGAGGGAATATGCATGCCAGTCAGAGGAAAATTCAGCAAATAGAATTCAGAATACGAAAAAATAGAAACAAAGTTTTCCAGACAACATTTGGCTGGCAAAAACGGGCTGAAAGCAGCTACAACAAATGAAATCGAAACCGGAAATCGACAGACAGCAACAGGACAGGTCCCGACCGTTGCTTCGGTCCTGGCCACCTTCTCCCGATATTACTGTGTTTGTGTGTTTTTCCCCACTTGAATTGCTGCTCATTCAACATTCATCCACATGACTACGGGACGAGTGAAATGTAGGGGACACGGGGCATTGGCGGTGCGATTGGGATTGGGATTGGGGGACTGGGGGACTGGGGCTCTGACAGAGTCACGTCATCGTCTGCGGCGAAAGGCAAACATCCTGCATGGCATAGCATCGTCTTCAGGCAGTCAGGAAGGCAGTCAGGCAGGCAGGCAGGCGGTTGTCCTCTCGTCGATATTCAAATATTTTCCGTTGACAGATTTCACAATTTTCCACTTTCATACCTTTTTGGCTCTTGGCCATGGCCAAAGACACAAGAATTTCCTTTTACTTATTGTTCATTCATTGTGTCGCAGCTCCCTGCCTGCTGCCTGCTGCCTGCTCCCTGCCTGCTGCCTGCCTGCTCCCTGGCTCCTTTTTTGGTTACATTTCGTTTCGCTGGAGCTGCCATATTTGGTGGCCGAAATTGGAAAACTCATTGGGATCTGAAATCGGGGGATTCGAGGCGGCATCAATCTGGCATCTAGAAGGAGCTGGTAGCTGGTAGCTGGAAGCTGAAAGCTGCAACTTGGCATAGAACAATTGATGTGTAAAACTTTGATTAGATTTGTGAAGTGCGGCCAAAAATAGGCAATGAGTTCGGTGTCGTGTCTCCTTGAACATTTTCCCCGAACTTCTCTTCGGTTTTTGCGAGCTTTAAGAAGAATCTCGAGGTGATTTCAGCTTCAAGTGGTTTCACGGCTGACTGCTGGGGAATTCGAACTCGGGTCTTGGGCATAAAACACGCACCAACGCTCCTTCCTTCCATCAGTCATTTCTCATTCATGTTCTCTTTAATTTGCTGCAGTTCCAGCACTCGCACCTCTTCTCCAGCCAACGAGCATGCCACAAATTGGCTCAAACCCATTGCCAAAAAGCAGTAACGAGTCAAGCTCCCGATCCTGCTCCTGCTCCTGCTACTGCTCCTGCCATAGTCGTAGTAGTTGTAAATGCTTTGTGCACCCGAACGAACCAACGAGCGAGCGTATGTGTGTTGCCTGCCCCCATAATTTCCGTTTTGATTAATGAATGTTGAAATGTCGAAAATTGTTTGTTGACGGCACTGGCGCTGGGCGCACATAGAAGACTTTCACATGAGTGGCACGGTGGCACGATGGCACAGCCGCACGGCCACGGCGGTGGGGCAGTGGCAGTGGCAGTGGCAGATAGGTTGTGCTGGCCAAATACTCGGGGAGAGCATAAATGTCAAATATCAATCAAAATCGCACATTAGCAAACAAGGGATCAACATGGGACACGCCTCCGAGCACACGTCCTGAGTCAGGTTAATTGATTGCTGGATTGCTGGATTGCTCGGGTTGCTCGGGTTGTGTTTGAGCAGGGGTCAGCAGTCAGCAGTCAGGAGTGAGGGGTCAGTCAGCACTTGAGAGAACACTCAGCCCTTATCTGAGTGGAAAATTACCATTTGAGAAAGTTCTCTCTCTCTCCCTCCATCTCCATCGCCATCTCACTCTCGCTCTATCTCAATCCGTATAGTTTTTCGCTCCTTGCATTAACCTGCAATTTGTTTAAGCGCTCCTTTTATCAGTTCCCCAAAACTCTTGTCTGCCACAGTCGGCGCAATAAGTATATGTCTAAAAGCGCATTTTCCCCACAAATTACAGTGCATGAAGGCTGCTTTAAATGGGGCCAAAAGCCAGAGGGGATAGGTGGGTAGGGGGCCCGCATCGCATGTCAATGTGGAATACGCTCCCGCTCCCGCTCCCCCTTCCACTGGCCAAAAGCGTTGGTTGTTTGCCGGCTGGCTGTTGCCAAAAAGTTTAAACTGTTTTACCAAGTTTTTTCCTCGAGTTTGGTTTTGTTGTTGTTGTTGTTATTCCTTGTTGTTGTTTTTCTGGCTCCTGTATTTCTGGCTTTTTGGCCAGAAGTTAATTGAACTGCAAACGCCCACGATATTTATATGGCTCGAAAGGGTTTTGGCGACCACGACAGTTTTGGTGGCTCCAGATTGGATTTCAATATGCTGAGAGCGGAAAATCGATGGCAAAAACCAGTTAAAAACAAAAAAAAAGTGCCCCAGTTAAAGCCTGATGAAACATTCGGAGGAAAAGCCACAGAGAAAAACTAGCGAAGATAAGTGTGAAAGAATAGCAAAGGCCGAAAGAGTTGAAGGCCAAGACCGCACTCAAAACTGGCTACGCCCATGCCCATGCCCATGACGGACAAAAAAAAAGGCACTTCCACTTCCTCCTAACAAAAACGTTAGCTTCAACTGAGAAACTGAAAAACTGAAAAATAAAAGGCGGAGAGATAGGAAAATTCATTTGAATGAAGACAGAGAGATAGGGAGAGGGAGGAGGAGAGAGAGGCTCATGAATAAAAGAAAACACGACTCGGGGGATTGAGGTGGAGGACAGATAGGGATACGGAACATCCTGTTCGTTCGGCGATGGCCATTGCCGTTTAAATGTTCATCAAAAAGCCTTAAGAAATGTTTTTATTTTCCCTGACAGCCACACACACACACACGTGCACACACGTACAGACACGCACACAGATGCGTGCACCACCGACATGTGCATATTTAAGTGCAGTTGCACTTTCCTAACGGTTTGTCTCGGGGAACTTCTCTTCCGAGAGAACAAAGTCCGAGAAAAACTCGAAGAAAACTTTATCTGTGGTTTGCATTGTATGCATATTGTTGGCATTGTCGCCCTGCAACGGCCCCTGCGCTGCCCTGCCCTGCCATCCCCATCCCCCCCTCAATCTGCATAGCTCTGTGGGACTCTCCGCCTGTATGCCGGCAGATGTGAGGGTCTATATGTGTTTCGTTCTTGTGTGCTTAGTCATTGTCTTTTGCGTACAACTTCCGTCTGCCATCCCATCGCGCATTGACGTCGCCTTCGTTCGCCCACTTCCGCATGGAAAACCTCGACGAGACCAGCCACCAACCACCACCCACCGCCCACCCCCCACCGCCAGATGGCTAAGCAAATGTCTAGTCGAAACAAGAAGGAACACAGCCCGTATAGTCGGGATTCCGACGAGGGGATACCTGCTAATCGGGCACATACTCGTACATACATATCTAAGAAATCATCTCGCAGAGATCCACAGTTCCACTGAATGGATTGCTGGGGTGGGGGGGGGGGGGGGGGGGGGGGAACTATAGTTTCTCATCGTGGCAGCCGCAGTTGCATACTCCACAACGAATGCAACATACCCTTCTGTGCGTTGCGACGACTACTGGGTGCACGAATTTCCATTGCATTCTTTTGCGTGGAATTTCAAACATTTTTCTTGCAGCTGTGTGTTTGAGGGAAAACAAAAATATTTTCGCTATTTGCGGTTGTGTGTGTGTGTCGAGTCGGAAGAAGGAGTGGCAGGAGACGGAAGGTGGCAGGTGGGAGGCGGGAGGCGGGAGGGAAATGTGAAATGTGAAATGGTAAATGCTAAATTAGAAAATGCTATTCGTTTGGACATGCGGTGGGATATGTAATGTGCCAGAAGGTGACTAAGCAGGTGGGAAATGCAAGCAGACTGTTTATGCGGATGCAATGGAGGCTCTTGCCCCGGGAAATTGCAAATACTCGTAATTAATAAATCAACATTAAAGCCATGTATATCCATGTACATCCCGATAATTCACGACTTGGTCAGACAGATCACAGAACTGCTGACATCGCCCAGTCATGTCGAAAACAATTAAGCTGTCCATCATTCGGATTGAATATTCTTTTTTCTGTTTTACTTATTTCGATGAATGCCTTGCCTATAAATTAATAATTGTCAATTGTGCTGCCACGACATGTCGTCGGGCGGCAGAAGTGTACCGAGAATGCAGACAATATATTATTAATATTAATACGCATCGTATTAACCGTGGGTCTGCATAATAAATTAATTATGTGAGTCCGCTTTCAGGAGATCCTATGATGCCTTACACGCACACACACACAGACACACGCACACGCACGCACACAGCCACAGAGAGAAGTCCTCCTGCCAAATGCACTTCCGTCAAGTAATTAAAAATAGTTGCTGCAAAATGGAATCACAATGAGAATTTATAGAAACACGAGTATATCGAGCATATCGAGCACCGATCGGATGGACATGTAAATCATTTCAAAATATATGTATGTATGATTTTTCAGCTTTTGCAATTATCGTTGATTCTGTTCTGTCATTAGCACTTAATGAAGAATAACGGTGACAGCCCAACAGGACATAATTATGGGCCAGTAGCCGAGTAAATGTTACGTTTTTTACTCCAGAAACATTGCCTGTACAATCAGGGGCGTATCTCATATGTCCCTCCGAATGTATTCATCAAAACTGACTCGCTGAAAGGAGTATATTTATGCGAGTGGCCAGCGAATCCTTTCTACATCTCCACATACATATGCACATATATTCTGTCGGTTTGTATATGTTGTCGCTCGAACTTCTGGCCAAATTAATTTTTATTGCATTTTCGGAAAACAATTTAAAATATTTTGCAACGAGTCAAAAGTGAAAAACGAGCGCGTTGCCATCGCCGGGCAGAAGGCGAGGGAGAGGCGGAGCAGACCGCACACACTCTGGATGCTGGATGCTGGACGCTGGACGCCAGGACGCCACCAGGACGCCACCAGTACGCCTGGACGCCTGGACTCTGGGAACAGGGCTAAAATTTCATTTTCAGCCTGAAAGTATACAACACACAAAGTGGTGAAAGGGAGGGAAAGCGGTAACAATGGTTTTTCCTTTCAGCTTTTTTTCCCCATTTTATTAAAAACTACGAAAACCAAGGCAAGCAGCAGCAAAGACTGATAGATGAATGCAGAACTGGGCTCGAGAGCATCCCAGCCCTGCCCTGCCCAGCCCTGCCCAGCCCATTCCCAAACTGGCCATAATGCTGGCCAAAATCGGGACAAGCAGTAAATATGAACTGGCCTGTGTGTGTGTGTGTGTGTGTGTGTGTGCGGCGGTTGGTGCGGGAAAACGGATAGTGCCACACAATTGGAACCATCCGCACGCCCCATCCAGCCTCCGGCTCCCGCCCTCTATGCAGGCCATTAATAATACGCTTACGCGCTTTTGTGTGTCCCATGCTGCCCGTTGGCTGTGGGCTCACCGAAAAGGGGGTACGAGATCTGGGTATGTGGGATTTGGCGGGGGAGGGGGGGCAACACCAAAAACGGAGTGCAGCCTTTCAAACGGAGCGAGTGCCTGCGGCAGGACAGAGCCAGAGCCAGGGGCATTTTCTTTTTTTCTTTTTTTGTTGCGGCCTGTCGCAAGGATGGCGCCATACAAATATCGGCGGGTAGCAGAGTGCAGAGTGGCAGAGTGGCAGAGTAGCAGGGTAGCCGGGGCACTCGCATGTAGACAATATATTCATGCCAGGCGCAATGCAGTTTTTTTCCGTTTTTGCGATATTGAAAAATACGTGTATATATATAGTATAGTTTAAGATGTGGCGTAACATAAAGGGACCGCAGTGGGGGGTTCCTTCCAGTAACCAGATTAAATGACATGCCGAAAAACAGAACAGAACAGAGCAGAGCAGGACAGAGCAGAGCAGAGCCGAAACAGAACAGAACACAAACAGAGCGAAAATCCTGAAAAGCTTAAACAAAAGTGTACGATTCGAGTGTATGTACGGAATCCTGTAATGCTTCGAGTTTTGACATTCCCCCTCCGACAAATTGTTGTCAAATATTTGGTCAACACTTCAACAATGCCTTCCACAATTTTCATGCACCCCAAAATACTCGCAGGACTCCCGCCGGGACTCCTGGCCCAATGAATCCCAATCGGAGCAATTTTCTGTTTTCCTTTTTTTTTTCGTTGTTTTTTTTTCTTGTTTTCGTTTCTCTGGATGCCTCTACCGCTGCGTGCCAAACGCCATCAATCGATTTGCATGAACAAAAATGTGAAAAATTACAATGCATAAAAAAGAAAAATGGCAAAACGCGAGGCGGGGCGGGGGCGGGGGCAGATAGTGGGGAGAGGCAGCTTTTCGATTTGTAACAATTATTGGTCGTTACGGGGCGCAAGTTCTCCAACCAATTCGTGCCCCTCCACCCCCTCCCACAACCCGAGCTCCAATTATTGCACCGTTTTGTGGCATACTCTGCGGCACGAATCATGCTTCTGCTGCCTCCTGCCTGCTGCCTTCTGGTTACCGTTACCTGCCCCTGCCCCTGCCCTTCCTGCTGCTGCTGCTGCTGCTAGTATAATGCCTTTGAAATAGTAATAATAAATATTATTGACATGCAAAAATGCCACAAAATGTCAGGAAATATTTATTCAACACGGCCAAAGGAAATGGTCAAACATTCAAACAAACTGGATTCTATTTTACCTCCCAGCTGGTCGGTCGGTCGGTCGACCGATCCTTCCCCGAATCCAGCGTGTACTTTTCTATATACAAGAACATCAAATGAACATCCATCCAATTAGGAGTGACCTTTCCCTGGCTCCTACCAATTCGCCCATTCAGCCATTCAGCCGTTCAGCCATTCGCCAATCGTGGCTCTGGGGCCCAGCTTTCTAATTGTTTGGAAATGTTTGAACATCGTCCCGTGGTCGGAGGCAAAATATGCATTAGTGGATGCCAGGAGGCTTGTGCTTTAATTTCGCATTTCGACCAGTTTATTTTTAATTGAAATCCATGTTGACACTTTTATGCGTTTTTAGTTGTAGTTTCTTTTTCGTTTCGTTTTTTTTTCTGCTTTTTGGTTTGGGCTTCCGTTGGCTAAATTCACAGTTTTCGATATTTTTGGGCAAATTTTCACAGTTTATTTATTTAAATTTATTGGCTTTGGTCGGAGTTTGTCGCATTCGACACTTAAAATTAAAACAATGGCAATAAAACGATAAAGCGACTCAGTTTCCATTCGTACTACGAAAATCCACATCGAACAAATGTTCGATTAAAGTGTCCAGCCTAGGAGGCGGAGAAATCAAGAGACCGATATAGAGTTGGGGGATCCTTTGGATGGTTTTTCATCTAACTTATGTTGTGAGCGTTCAAGAAACATCGATCAAACGCAGAACACTTGCCCCAGGGCCATGGAAGCGAAGCGATGTGCCCAAAATTCGACCTTAAGCTGACCCGAGACGACCTTCGTTCAATGCCTGAGTGAACGGTGATATTACACCACCTGGACCTCTTTCGTCATGAACTGATTCTCACACCATTCCATGGAAACGATCACTGGACTTGGGCGGCGGTAGATATTCCTGGACGGGCAAGGCAGGTAGATATTCCTGGAGATTAGGGACCAAGGAGCATGTTCGGGAGATGCCCCAACGATCAAATGATTTTGGCCAAGCCAGAAAAAAAGAAGGCTACGATTTGGCATCTCTCAGACTCTCGGGAATGCCAAAGACAATAGATAAACTGCACTTAAATATATAGATTCGATTCTTCAATTGTCTTCCTGTGCTGGCAACTGGGAAACATTTGTAAATCGTCTTTAAAGTAAACTAAACATTCCGAGGCTCTTTCCGCTGGCATTACTCCACCCAAGCAATATCCTTGCATTGCGTTTTCCTATTGTTTGTCCGTCCCACTTCTTTATACCTTTGGCATAATTTTCTTTATTTCCTGCTTTCTCCCCAGCCCTCCGCCCTCCGCCGGGACAGACAAGAGCAGCTCTGCAGTTGTTGCTTCTTATTGTGCTGGTGGCTTGCATCTTTGCCTTATTTTCCCCCTCCCATGCCCCTTCGCCTTCGCCTTCTCTTACCCCAACAATGCCGGCATGGCACTCTTCAGGCGCTTTTCCACTTGAGCAGCGAGCTATTCTCTGGTTGCACTCCAACGGCGCCTCAATTCGCACTTCACCTGAAGTGGGGAGCACTTGCTCCTCCTCTCCAGTTCCCAGTTGCCAGTCTCCAGTTCCCAGTCTCCAGTCCCCAGTCCCCCAGTCTCCATGGACCATCCATCTGCAGGAGAACAAATGACAATCGATGGCTCCTGAAGCTCCTCGCACAAAACATGTATTTGCAGGGCCTCAGCAATTAAAAGTGCGCCAAAAGCAGCATTCAGCCCTTGCCGGGGTCCTCTCCTGGTGCCTTTTCCTTTCGCTCCTCTTGCTCCTTCCTGGCTTGCGATCTGGCTCTGACTCTGGCTCTCTCTCTCTCTCTCGCTCTCTGTTATTTGTGTTTAATTAAAATTCTTTCGTACTTTTCGCACTTTGTGCATTGTTTATTGTAATTTTGCGAGAATTTGTGCTATTGTTTGCTTGCTGATTGACTGACTGACTCCTACCCGACTCCCCGGCCCGCCCCGCCACTCCACTGACTGACTGACTGACTGACTGACTGACTGAATGAATTGCTAAAACTTTTCCTCAGGGTGTATGGTGCTTTTCATTCACTTTTCCGCAATGCAATTGCAGTTTGAAACGATTTGCATATCCGTTTTTCTCACCGCTCGACGCTCGGCGAAAGTATTTTAATATTGTTTGCATGCGAATGTCTGTCTGTCGCTCCGTCGCTCCGTCCCTCCGTCGCTATATCCCTCCGTCGCTCCGTCTATCTCTGATATTTAGAAGCACTCCAAGTGCACTTTTCATTTTAATGATGAGCCGACGTGCAATTCCCAAGGCAATTTCTTAAAGGATTTTGCTTGGGTGAGGCAGAGACGGGGGGGAGGAGGCGGAGCGGAGCGGAGCAACATTGTCTGAAATCGGTTGAGTGGAAGCTGCCAATGGATCGGCTGGGATTTGCCACGACAAATTCAATTTCCATCATCACCAGATAAGTAAATAAATTTCTGACATCGACAAAAATTTGCACTTACCCGGAGAGGAATTTTGGCCGTGGCCCAGCCCGATCAGGATTGCAACTTAATTGAATTTATCATCTCCTAATCGAATTGCAAATTCCAACACTTGCTTCTGTTTTAGTTTCTGTTTTTGTTTCTGTTTTTGTTTCTGTTTCTGCTTCTGTGTTCTGTGTTCTGGATTATTATTTATTCGGTTTTGGTCATTCGGAGGTCACACGCGTCCGAGAATGTTTGTTGCGGTTAATATTTTAATACTTTACAATTGTCAAATGAGCAGCAGCGGCATCTTGGTGTCTGCTGTTTAGTTTCCTGGTCAATTAAACTAGAATTAAATATTGCATTGGACAGGCTCTGCTCTCTGTCCGTCCGTCTCTCCTGTCCCACTGAATATGCATAATTATAGGCCCATTACCATCAATCGGAAATTGTATTACTTCTAGCAGTCATATCGGTTTGTAGCAGTATGCGTGTACGTACCTGTCTGGGCATCAGGTATCAGGAAAATCTGCAGCACTGTCAAAGTTGAGGCACGTGCCAAGCCAAGCCAAGCCAAGCCAAGCCAAGCCAAGCCCAAGCCTTTGCTTTCCTTTTTCCCCCTTGCAATGGATTGAAAAGCAATCTAATACGAGTTGATGTCGAAGTCGAGGTCGAACTGAAGGTAATTTCGGGGCAGGACTCGGCGGATTTCTCGAAGCAAATATTTTAATGGAAACAAGCTCTGGCTTGAGCTTGTTGCCGCGATGCCACGATGATGCACTGTCAAAAAAATTGATGGAAAATCTCTTAAATCTGCTGCCCATTTGGCATTTGTCTATGCTTCTATTCTCTATGCTTTATGCTATATGCTATATGCTGTATGCTCTATTCTGTATGCTATATGCTATATGCTCTATGCTCGCCTTTTTTCTTCTTGAATGTCCAACACTTGACACCAAAAAAAAACTCACCGATGCGATTGTCAGGCGGCAAACAGAGTCAGTCGCACACTCTTACTTAGCCGCGTACTAGAAACCGGAACTGAGTTTACAGCAGTCTGATGCTTGCTTATCGGCCAGCGCGTGGCACTGGCACTGGCACTGGCACTTGACGCTTTTGGTACTACAATTATTCGCCAGTTGCCTTGCAGTTGTCGCTGGATTTTCAGTGAGAGTGGGGGTCGCCGTGCGAGCTTTCGAACCCGTCGCCTAGGTCGCTCGTTTGCAACTGAACGCAGGACACGGAACACGGCGGCACAGCAGCACACACGGAACGGCGGCAAGTGGCAAGTGGCAAGTGCAGGCCAGGCCAGGAACTGCTTGATGCTTTGCTTCCTCTGCAACAGCCGTCGGGAATCATAGTCGAACGATGTGCAGCGAGGCAGAGCCAGAGCCAGAGCCAGTGCCAGTGCCAGCGCCGGTGGCAGGCCGAAAGGCTTCCAGTGCGAGCCGAGCGCGGGCCGAGAACGAGCACGAGCACGAGTGCCGTGCCGGAGCCAGCGAAAGAGTAGGAGCCGGAATCAGAGCCCGCTGAAGAGTAGGTGCCAGAGCCGGAGCCGGCATTTGTGATTCGGCGGGACCGCTTGAAGTGAATCCCCATCCCACCTTATTAATTCTGTAGGAAAAATTAATAAGATAAATGGTCTGACGGAATAACCAAATATGATGGAATGGGGCTTTGTGTTTGATGTTCCGTTGAGAGCATCCAGAGCGGGAGAGTGCAAGTGCATAGCCGAAGTGCACGGATGCCTCTTGCTCTCTCTCCCTCTCGCCCTATGGGAGGGGGCGCGCTGTTGCACACTCGGCTAATTTCATTGGAATGTCTGGAATGTGTTTGGGCTTGCGAGTGCAGAAATAGCAGAAACAGATTTATTCATCTGCCAGCAGGCGACGATGAAGGTTCTCTCTTGCGGCCAAAACAATGGCTAATGAATAGGCTTACGTTTATATTATGAATAAATATATTCAAATACACATCCATCCTATAAGCCTATGTACTCCACTCTCCTGATAATTGTAATATTTAATCATAAATCATAAATCATAATTATTTATATATCTCATTTCTGTAATCCCTCCAATCTTTGGCCGCTCTTAAGTAAACAATGGACTCTCTTGTATCAACTTAAGAGCGAATTCCAGTGCCGCACGACTTCCAGGAGAGAGCCGCCACTCGGCTCGGCTCCACTCGTGTCGCTCTCGCAATGTCTTACTCTCTCGCCTTCGTGCTCCACATTTCCAAGCCACAAAACTGCTGACAGCTGACGTTCTGGCCATATCATTTCTTCAGCTTCAACTTCAACTCCGACTCCGCGGACTCCGCGGACTCCGTGGGCTCGCCTCGCACTTTGGTGCGATTTACGAGGTGGGGCTCAATGCTCTGCTCCGCTCTGCTCTGCTGTGCTGTGGGTCCGAAGTGCGAAAGCCAAATGGGACCTGCCCCAACACTCTCCGTGGGAGCGCAGTGAGTGCTCGGGGGGCTATAAATAAGCTAGCCAAGAGGACGACAAAGAACTGCTTAAGTAATATTGTTATCTGATTGTCCAAGCATCTTCCCCACAAGCCCCACCAGGGTGCTGCAGTGCGGCAGAGTACGACTGCCCAAGGAGCAGATGCTCGGATGCTTCTGGCGATTTTTCTTTACCAATTTTTGCTGCCCCTTTGGCCCAGTTGTCTGTAATCAGCTTTCATTTAAAATCCGTTGCAAAACGAGACGCACGCACGACTACCGGACAGACGCCACGCCACGCCACGCCACGCCAAGCCATGCCATGCCATGCCACATCCACCCATCCCATCCCACACCACACCCCTACATCCCGCCCCATCCCATCCCTTCCATTTACCTCCCAATCCCCCAATTTGCCTAAAATCTTATATAGTTTTCATGTTCATCCGCTTACAAATGACGCAACGCGGCATTTGCTCCCCGATACCAGGCGGCGGAGGAGAAGCCGGGGGAGGATAGGACCCGGACCCGGACCCGGACCCTCTTGTTCGTGCAACGGGCTTTCGCTCCAATTCGGTATTCCCTCAAGGGCTTGCACTCGCAGCGCAGCCAGGTGCCTTCCTGTCCATGTCCCGTGTCCCGTGTCCGCTGCCTGTTGTCCGTACCCAATCCCATGTCAGTGTCTGTGCCCTTGTCCGCGTCCACGTCCACGTCCGCGTCCGTGTCCGTGTCCGTGTAGGGGCCAAATCAATTGCTCGCAACACGGCTAAATCTTTCGGATACATGAAATTTGGTTAGTGTGTTCTGCTCTGGCGCCCTGTGGCGCAGCGTATGGGCCGGATGGAGATAGTAGTGCAAGTGCAAGCGGAGGTGGAGCGAGAACGGTTACGGGAATGGGAACGGGAACGGGCCCGACCAGGCATTGATTACAACTAGCAATTTTTCAGCTTGTTGCACATTTCGCGTGTTAATGTTGCATGCGGCCACCTCTGGTGGAGTGTTGCCAGCCCAGGGACACGGCGTTTGTTGTTGTTTTCCCAAACAATGTCCGAGAGAGCGGACAGTAGAATCTGGCTACAACCGAGTGTCAATGAATCGGCAACAATGGGATAATGGTTGTGGGCTCCCCAAATCCACCCATCCACCCATCGCCCTATTGGATGGCTTCTTCTTGGGATCAATCGAATACTGTCTGTCGTTTAGAAAACTGTCAAATACTTGTAACTGCTTGAAAATAATTCGACTCAGATACCAACCAATCCACTCGAATAGAACTCCCATGTGCAAGCCAGGGGGAAGTGCTCCCAATCACAATATTGTTGACCCAATCACTGGTTTTTCTTGTCCTGGCATCGCAGCCGAGTGGTTCGTAGGTCAAACAGTTCGTCGAGAGGCTGTTCTCATCGATCCCAGGCTCAAATATTTAGTGAGTACTCTCGACACTCTCCATACAAAAACTTTACTTACTTTTGGAAAAATTTCAAAATTAAATATAACTTCTACAGATCCAACTATAAAGCTTCCGACTTCCGGGCCAAGACACAGGCAGGACATCCAAGCGAAATGTCGTTGCACACCTGTGCGTGTGGTTGTGGATGTGGATGTGTCCGTAAGCCCAAGTCTGATGATCCGCTAAAGGAGCGGGCATCGCCCCACAGTGGATCCGCCCATAAGCTGAGGGAGCCGGCGGATAAGTCAAAGAAACATAATGGAGCAACGTCTCACAAAAAGAAGCCAAAGGATGGCTCTCCAAAGCAAGGCTCTCCACCTTCGCGATCCAGCTCACAGTCAGGGCTCGCCTCCGACGATGATGAGAAGGACGAGGTTGAGGAGGGACACATGGTCGGACGACAGCTTACTCCCTACGAGTGCCAGCTGGAGGACGATGTCCAGCAGCTGCAGGAGGCCCTCTTCACCCTGACATCGCACTATGCCAAGGTGCAGTTCCGCCTGCGCCAAATAGCCGCCGCCTCGGACGGCGAGAGGATCACGCTCCTCAACGAGCTGCAGCGCCTGACAAGCGAGCCACTGGACGGGTCTGGTCGCGACAAGGAGGAGAAGCTGCACACGCTGCAGTCGGACGCCACGACCCTGGGCAGTGTGCGTCTCAAGCAGCACAAGATCATCTCGCAGCTGCGGGGACGTCTCCAGAACCTTGCCGATGCGGCCAGCGACTACTTTGCGATGGACAGAGATGGTCGGAAACGCGGCTCCAAGGGAGACGGGGCGGATGCACACGATTTCGAGGAACAGTACTACGAAGAACCACAGGCGAATGCCTCCAAGGCGACGTTTCTCTCAGAGGCATGGTCGGACACCGTCTACGAGGACACCGATATTGATGCCAAGAAGTGTTCATGTTCCAAGTCGAAGAACCGCAGGGGGCGAGGCCAGAAGACAGACAGGACGGGGAAGAACACGGCGACCCAAGGCGGTGCCGGCGACAGACATTCTAGGCGGGAGTGTAGCACTGACTGCTCTTCGCATCGAGTGCGCCGAAAGAGTGGATCGGTCAGCAGAAGGACAACCAGTAAAATCCTCAACAAGATGACCAACAAGGATCTGTCGCCGAATCGCGGCAGACTTTACACCGTTTTGCGCGAAACAAAGTCCCTGCCCCACCACCAACGGCGCACGGGTGAGGAGGCGGCCGTGAAAAAGGTTCGATCGACCGGCAAGAACCATTTAGAAGTGGCCCAGAAAGGTCGCCGCTGCAAGCCGGACTTCCACACAAATCGAAAGCAAAAGCCGAATGCCTCTCCGTCTGAAAATCTGGCCAAGGGCTGGCCGCTCAGTTGGAAGTACCTGAGACTGGACGAACCCCCCTGTACCAATAGCTCGACAAAAATGCAGGCTGCCAGCGTACAGCGCCCTAGGGATCTGCGTCCAGGGAAGCAAGGAGACGCCGATATGTGGAGCGATGTCAGGGAGGAAACAAGGAAGCCGCACAAGAAATGCTGAAATATCAGAAATATATCAGACCAGAGATTGAAATTATAATACTAGTTTGGCCTTCAGAACTTTTACATGAGAGGGGCCGACCAGAAAGTCCCTGTAAAAGTGCTTTAGGCTAAACTAAGATTACAAATTGCCAATTCTTCTGGGTTGAACAGAGGATATATAGTATATTTTATAACGAATGTAAAGCAAAGAATAAACAGTGATTGATGTTGCGTTCTTCACCTTCAAGTCCATGTACTTACCATCATGGTTGGGTTTGTGCTTCAAGCGCTATCGCGCTGTGTTACCCTCGAATTATAGCCATGGTCATTGAACCCTGCTACCCGTCAGCATCCAGACAACATGGCAGCATCGCATCCCTTAAGCGGCTCTCAAAGAGGGCCAACAAAGGGTCCATCCATCCATCCATCCAGCCATCCAGCCTTACAGTCATACAGCCATCATCGCTATGGGAAACCAGTTCTGAGCTCTGAGCTCTGTGCTCTTCTGTCGTGACCAGGGACCGCTTTTGGCAATTTTCCGCGCATGCGCGACGCGATTTCTGCAGCATCAGCAGCAGCTTCGAGGGTTTGAGGCTCTTTGTTGCTTTAGGCAGAGGTCTGGCCAGGCCAATTGCCAGTTTAAGGGTTGTTTATCTTCGTTTTAGCATTTGCACGCAGCCTCGACGTGTGTGTGTGTGTGTGTGTGAGAGAATCTCAATACTTACTCGGGCCCTGCTGAGTCCCTCGCCCCTTGCCACATTCCCTTTGCCAGAGTTTCATTCACAGCCAGATCTCTGCTTGGCTGTGGCATGCCCACATCTGGTGGCTCTCTGGGCCCTGCGAGCATGCGAACAGAGTATCTCCGGCCCTGGCCCTGGCCCTGGCTCTGGCGCATGCGCATGCTTCTGCTCTAATCTTTTGTCTCATTGTTGACTGGTTTTTATGACGCCTTCTGTATTAATGGTTCGGTATCTCTCCTTAGTCTCGTGTGAAGAGGGTTCTACGGGCCATGTATGTGTGACATCTGGCCAAATGTGCGACTTGGTCATGGTCTATGCGGGCTGTACGCATATGGAGGGACGGGGCTGGGTTGGCTGGAACGGCTGGAACGGCGCACACAGGCCATATCTGTTAAGCGATGGAAATGTATGGAAAACATTTCCAAGATGTGAGACAAATTACAACAAACAATAAGATCGCAGATACAAAATGTTGATAAGCATCGAAGGACAACTGGGGGAAATCCAATTGTATTTATCACAAATCTTTCACACACACACACACACACACACACATTTTGTACACATTGTACATATGCGTGTACATATCCCTATTTAAACATCATTCCAAACTAGATTTTGTGTGTTTATTAAACCATTTTGTATATTTTCTCCAGGATTTTGCAAAATATGGCAAGGTTTGTGGTTAGATAATTAGGAAAAAAATGAAATTATAAATACGTTCTTCATATGAAAGAAATTAAGGCTAACATATAGCGAATATTCAGTATTCTGTTCGTGCATACATTCGTACATATGAACTTCAAAGAGTGTTTTGAACTAATATTCTTAGATGATATCAAAAAACAAAAAAAAAAATATTCCATCCTACTTCGTGCAGGATGATCCTCCTTCATGTGATGAGACGTTGGCATTAGATCTACAGTTGATCCGGGGGCTTAGAACGAAATTAACATTTACATTTACACTAGACTAATTCTCTTAACCTTCTTACTTTCTTTGTCTTTGTCTTTGTCTTTTGTCTTTCTCTTTGTCTTTGTCTTTCTCTTTGTGTTTGTTTTTGTGTGAGTGTTGGCTCTTCTTTGAGTGTGTGTTTTCCATGTTTAAGATGTATTCTAATTGATATGAGAGCAGGAACGATACGATCCCTATAGGTGATAGATAACCAGTTCCTTCAGTTGCATATTTGTTCGATTTGTTTTTGGTATGGCACAGTTTTGGCATTACTTTTCTTATGGCGAAATGGGGGAGCAAAATGAATGGCAAGAAAACGAAATGCTTTGAGCAGCCGCATTAGTCCATAATGGGCTTTTCTTCGCTACTAAAAACTAGATCCCGAAACCGCCTCCAGCGCCTCCTGCGCCTCCAGCGCCTCCTGCGCCTCCAGCGCCTCCTGGTGCGTCTCTACTTTACAGACCCTTCGCATTGCTGCATTTGCACGAGTAAAAGGAGAATTCGGTTCATCAGGTTATCCGCCTCGGAGTCCTCCATGCTGTTCAGTTTGGCGGAGATGAAGCCACAGAACTTCGAGTTGAGGACCTCGCGAACCGTCTGTGGCGGCGGCTCATCCAGTCCACCGTTGCCCACTGCGGCACTCTGTTGCTGACGCAAGTGCCGATGCTGCTGCAGCATCTGCTCCTCATAGTCATCGCCGTCGATGACACCGCCATCACCGTCGGCATCGCCGTCGTCCAGGTCCTCCTGCTCGCCATTGCGACGACGCTTACGCGACGAGGCCACCTCATCCACGCCGGCATTGGTGCTCCCCGGCGAGTTCGAGTCAAGTATGAGGGGATAGGGAAAATCGGCATCAATGGCCTCCAACTCCTCCACCCCATCGGAGCCATTGCCGGCATCGGCATCCTCGTCCCCGTCCCCGCTCCGCAACGAGCTCGCGTCCATGTCGTCGTAGCTCTGCTGCAGGTGATGATGCTCATTCCTGGTGGAGCTCACCCGACTGTCGTTATTCGCCTGGTGCTGGTGCTGATGGGCTGGCTGGGGCAGAGCGGGCGCCCCTCCGCCACCTCCCGAGCAGCTTCCGCTGCTGCTGCTGCCGGCCCCGCCGCCCGTCGAGAGATCCAGCTCCGGCTTCACGTAGTAATCGCAATAGTAATCGTCGCCGCTCGCATTCAGGGTCGAGCACTTGGACAGATTCAGTGCAGAGGCCGAATCGTTGAAGGATGAGGATAGCTTGATGGCGCCTCCTTTGCCACCGGCTCCTCCTGCTCCTCCTCCTGCTCCTGCTCCCAGGAGGCTGTGGTTGTTGTTATTATGGCTGCTATTGTTGTTGTGCAGATGAGCAGCATAGGCGCTCAGGCTGAGATCTGTGGCATGCGAGGCGCCTCTAAAGGGAGGAAAAACAGAAGCAGAACAGATGATGGAGAAATGTTAGTACAATTTATTCAAAGACAAGAGCTTCTAGAATCCCTACAACGATTTAGGTGAGAGAAAACCATTCTTACCATTCCTACCATTTTCCCTACCATTCTCCCTACCAATCCCCGAAATAGACAAAATCCAAGACAACCCCCAAATAATAGTCCCACAATGAAGAACGTGCTCAAACAAACCCCAAAGAGCAGATTCGATACAATATAGTACCAAAAGGACAGAACAGAACAGAACAGAACCAGAACCAGAACTTATTTCAATGTCCCAAACAGACCTGGCTCTCTCTCTCGCTCTCTCTTTTTTGCTAGCTATCTCCCTCTCCCTACCGCCTCGGTTCGGGGCTGGTTTCCTGCTTCTCCTTGCAGGCGTCTCAAATTTCAAGAGCATTTTCCCAAAACAATGCAGCTGTCAGGGACTCTACACTGGGTGCTCGGAGCTGCGAACGCCTGAACGTGGCTATTTTTAGCGTTGCCCCCCACCCCCACCCCAACTCCAATTTTGCTAAATGTCGCGGCTTGGCCCAGTTGTGCCCATTGACAACAAGAGGGGAAGAAAGAACAGATTTGTCCCCCCACCCCTATTCCCAGACACTCTGCGCCTTATCTCTGTCTCTATCCACCTCTCCTTCCCTCTCTCGCAGGTAGTTGACAATTGGAAAATGTTGTAAAACGATATGCCCGGCCCAGAACAGAACCGAACAGAACAGAACCAACTGACATGCAGGACTAATCACGGCCAAATGCATTTTCACATGTTCCACTATCTGGAATGGCTCTATTTGCCTGCGGCTTCTGTGGTCTTGGCTCGAATTCGGTTTGGGTTCCGAGCTCTTTTCTCGAGCCGTTCCCTTGGCTTATCAATATTTGCTTCCGCTCTGACCCAGGACAAGACGGAACAGAACAGGACCCTGTGACCAGACCACATCAGCATTCCGTAGTAGGCATTCCGAGTGGCATATTCGGGGGAATTCCACAGATCGCTGCGTTATCTGCATTTGGCCAGATAATTCCATTCCATTCCGTCCGTCTGTCGTTTGAGTCGTCATCTGAAGCACTGAAGCACTCCCCACACAAATAATTATGATTTACCAATCCCAGCTTATTGATCGACTGATAAAGGTATTAGTAATCCTCCAATCCAATTGCTTAATCGCTACAAATATTTGGCAGTGCCAAGAAATTACCCAGGAACCGAATGGAGGGGGGGTAGTCAAATTAAATGAATGTGAATTGTAGGGGGTAAACGCCCACTTTCGGTGTGTGACGCACTGGAAAAACATTTCGATACGGACGGGGAGATTGCCGGACTGCGATTTCGGGGCGTGGTTTGGCGGCGGCTCCCGTGGAAGTGGTGCAGGGTGGCGGGGCGGCAGGGGAGGGGATCGAAGCGGAGCGGAGGTGAGGTGAGGCCAAACAACAGTTTCATCAATTTTGCAGCTCATTTGCTTATTAAATCATAAGCGTGACACACACAGGCACAGCAGAATGCAGAGCAGAGCCGACCAGGAGCACAGCAGCGCTCAAAACAATAGCAAACACAGAACACTTCTCAATTTTACTTGCAATATTTATGGATCTTCGTGGAATAAGTCCGATTGGTATTATTCTGACTTCTCAAGACACAGACCAGGCTCTGGGCCCAAAGAGCACTCTGAGAAGGAGAGCTTCTGCATGGTGGAAAACTGTTCAAGGAAGCTACGAGAACTTGCATTTGCATTGCTATTCATTTGACCACAATTGTGTTTACGCGTACGTGGACGCAAAGAGACCAGATCTGATCGGGGAGCAGAGAGAGAGAGAGAGAGACGGAAGATGGCCGAGCAGAGCAACCCCGGGCCCGGACTGATGTGATGTGGCTCTGCTGTTTCGCTGGTCTGTCCGTTCGTCCGTCCGTCCGCTGCTGCTGCTGCTGCTGGTCGTGGGCATATTTTTAACCCTGGCCGAAGTCGAAGCCAAAGCCGAGGCTGAGACTGGCTGGAGAATGTTCAATTGCTCACCCATACACATAAACATTCGCCACACACACACACCCATACACACGCACACCCAACCCAGAACAGTCACACTGACATGCTCATTTTCTCTCTCCCACAGTCGACCGTCCGACCGACCGACTCGTCGTCTGCGATTCTTTTCTAAACTTGGTCCACGATTGTCATTTTCATATTGCTCTCATTAATTTATCGCTCTTTCCCTGTCTCTCTATCCCTCCTTCTCCCTCTCTTACACTCTCACTGTCTCTGAGGCCGAGCCGGGCCGGGCTGGGCTGCGCTACCACCACCAGGCAGTACTTTTTTTTGTATTTTTTTTATTTTCGTTGGTTTTGCAGCTTCCCTCAATTTTGTTTTTGGTTCAAGTGGCGATGATGCTAAGGCTAGAGGCTGGCGGCTGGCGGCTGACGGCTGGAAGCTGTGGCTGTGGCTGAGGCTGGATGCGAGAGGCTGGTGGCGAGACCTCGTCGTCGGTCGTTGTATAATACGAATATTCGCTGCTTGGCGAGATCTGTTTTTATGGCTATGGCTCTATACATGGGGCTATGGCGGCGGCTCAAGCGCTGTACCGAGCCGAACCGGGCCGGGCCGGGTCCGTTCCGTTCTGTTGTCTGTTATCAGCTCAAAATAATAAAAATTTAAATATACATATACACATATGGACTTTTGTGTGACTGTGTGAGTATGCGACTGTGTGTGTGTGAGTGCGGGCATGTGTCGGGGCCGTCGACTGCTTGTTGCCCATGTGGGTACAGTCAATTGAAAGGAAATGGCCTTATTTCATATAAATATGTACATAAAGTACAATCCACACACATACACATACACACGGACACAGACACAGACACACTCTCATCCAAGTAGAGCTCCATATGAGCCAGAACATTGGTCGGGGCAGACTCTCGACTGGCTGGCGGGTCTCTGGCCTGGTCATTCCTTTGTTCGGGATTGGATTGGTTTTTTCCACGTTACCGCTCCGATTTTCGCTCTGCGAGTACTCGAATGTGCACACGTCCATCCCATCCACAGTCCACATATGTATGCATATTTTGTATTTCTTTTTTTTTCTTTTTGTTGTATTGGGCAGATGTTTTTCTCAGATACTGGAGCTGAGATTTGTCCGAGTTCGGAGTTCCGAGGCATATGCAAATCATCTGCGATGCCAACTGGTTAGTGTTTTGAAAGGATATGCTTATGCGCCATAGCCAGAGCCAGAGCCAGAGCTCAGAATAATTGCTGGCAATGGAGGTTGGGTTGCATTGCGGCTTTTTTTCAAACTGGATCCCAGATTGGCAGATCAAAGATCCCAAATAGTGTACCAAGAAGTAAGGGTAGCAGAAATATCACCTTCGCCAAAATGTTTGCCTATTAGCATGACTCACACGCGCATAAGCCATAAGGAAATGTACACACATACATACACACACACATATGTACATACTTGTATGTTTTCGACTGCAATGGCGCTTGGGACAGCAGGCGCTACACCCATGAACTGATAAGTTTCCAAGGAAAGAAACACACTCCAAACAATTATTTGGGCTATGGCCACCCCACCAACAACAGAACATTCAACCACAAACCGACTTTGCAGGGAATGGAATGGATTGCTACACCGATCAACGACGACAACAACAACAACATTTTAAAACGGGGGGAGAAAACAAACCTTACCCCACACCTCTCTCTCTCTCTTTCTCTCTCTCTCTCTCTCTGTGTGTGTGTGTCTCATCTACAATAACAATTTATTTTATGTGTGCCATCTTGTGCGATTTCCAACCAAGATCTAGCGAATGAGTCATCCAAAGGAAATATAGATGGGATCGAATAGTAGTTTGCACCCGCACTGCACAGCACACACACACATATGCACATTTGTTTGGGCAGTAAAGCGTGTGAGACAAAGCCAAAGACACTGACAATGAGAATGACACAGCCAGAGCCAGAGCCAGACCGAAGGCAAGCCAAGCCAAGAACGAAAGCCATTATTCATGACTTGGAGGTGCACTTTGACCGCACAGCCCAATGCCTATTATGAATCGATCAAGAGGCCAGACGCTTATCGAAACTCTTTGTAATATTAGTCAAAGGCACGGACAATGAACACGGAAAGTGAGTGTAAGATGAGCTGACGACTTGATAACTACGAAATAACATTGAAAATATCGGAACCAAGACCATTTAACGACTCTTATAACCCACTTAACTCAATCTTGACCGAAAGCCCTCTCAAATCGTACAATTAAATATCAAAGACAATCCTTTTCACTACCTTTGACACCACCACCCACCCAAAATGTATGGTATTCCAATTTCCCCCCAATTCGTACTCACTTTCTCTCTCTGATGACGTCCCGCAGAAAATCCATGGCCTCGTACAGGCTCCATTTGGGCTTGAAGCCGTTGCCCATCATCTTGACGTGGGCCAGCTCCCGGCGATAGGATTCTCGCAGAGATTTGAACGCCCGCGCCACTCGGCGACCCGGAGCATTGAACTCCCGTCCGATGTGCTCCCAGGCGCGGTTCTTCTCCTCCTCGGCGCCCTTGAAGTTGGGCAGCCGCGAGTCCCACAATATGGGGTTGTCGTGCACCATTTGGATGAGCTTTAGCTTATCGGAGGCGTTGCGTCGCACCACTATTTTGGAGGGGAGGAACAGAGAGAAAACAGTTGGGTTGATTGGAGGGCGGAGGAGGGTGCAGGCGAGGATTACGCACATTTCTTGATCTTCTGCGTGGGCGCCACAGCCGTGGAGGACGACAGGGGCATCAGCTCCACCTTGGGCGTCATGTCCAGGGCGATGGCAGCGGCGGCCGCGCTCAGATCCTGCAACGAATTGGTGGCGCTGGGCGATCGGCCAGAGATAGCGCTCACGGGGGCCATCAAGATGTGTTGGAGAATCTGCAGATTTATGTTGGCGGCCAGTGTTCCGTCTTCACTTTGCACTTTTTCCACTAAGACGACACGATCGCGGGGCGGCGGAATGGAGGCTTACCCTCTCACGACCAAGTTTAAACGGCGAATAAAAACGGAAACCAAAAAAATAACAACCACCGCAATGAGCAGAGCAGAAAACCGAGCGGCCTGCGTCGACGCCGGCAGCAAGCCCGCATTCAAAGCCAGAAAATCACGCGCACATCATGAAGGAGAGCGCAACAGCAACAGCAACAACGGCAGCGACAGCGACAGCCCTCTCTCTCTCTCTCTCTCTCTGTGCATTTGCCTCTCACTCTCTCTCTCTCTGTCTTTCCCGCTGCCAAGATAGACAACAGTGTACCGTTATCGGAGTCAGTCGGGCCGAGACAGACGTTGATCCAGACCAGGTCACAAACGCTCTCTTCTTCGCTTGCTCTCGCGCTCTCTCACCAGAATGGAAAAATGCCGTTTAATTGCAATCACACAAGAGCAACAGAAAGTAAAAGCAAACGAAGAACGACGAGCGACGAGCGAACGCGAAAAGCAGCGACAGCGCGCGCGCACACACACACACACACACACACACAAACTCGCCAACATTCCCGTGAATACAATCAAGAGGAGAACAGAACAAGAAAATGTGTGTAATACAAAAATCCGTCGACGCGTTCGCGCTTGTCGTCGGTTTACAGTAGCCGATGGACGAATTGTTGAAGCCTCCCTCTCTGGGCTCGGTTCGCTGTTTCTTCTTGGCGACAGAGATGGCAAAGCAATACCCTACAGCTCGCGAGCTCTTAGTTTACGATCGATGTACATATTTATTATTTTTTTATTTTATTTATTTATCGCTGTATTTATTAGAACAAACTCTATAGTAAAGCTTTCTGGTCTATAACTTGGCTTCCTTGTTCGGTGAATTTATATTTTATAAGGAAGGAATGGAGAAATTCCGAAAAGACTACAAATATTATCACACAAACTGCTTGTCCAGTCCTTTTGAAATGATATTGAACCCAGCTTCAGGTTTAATAATGACCTGCTTGCAGGATCATTTTAAGGAAAAGCACAGCAAACCTCTAGGCGGACAGAGATCGACACAGAATCAAAGTATCATATTAAAGAGTATAGCTCACACTTTGGCCGGCTCTTAAGTGCACAAGTATAGAACGGTCTAGTACCCCCCATAGCACACTCGTACCCTCACAGATTAAATTTATTTATTAAGAGCGGGACAAACTGTTGCCGGGACGAACATACTATCGGCCCACTCGCAGTGGTCCAATCGCATCGTACTGGTACTGGTACTTCCTCAAAAACTCCCTCTTTCTTGTCCCACAACAATTGCAGCACTCATTTCAGTTTCCATTTCGTATGCATGCATCATCCTCCCCTCCTCTGCCTATCGGCCAAATGCTGTTAGTGTGTGTGTGTGTGTATGTTCGAGAGGGGGATCTGCTGGAGGGTGCTAGGGGGCAGATTTGAGCCCGCTTAAGTAATCTGGCGTGAGGGAGGGGAGAGAGCGATGAATTCATTTCTGTCTCTGTCTCTTCTTCGCGTCTACAATTGCGTTTTAGTTGAATTTTTGTTCTGTTTCTGTTGCTTCGGTCTTTCTGCCGTTCGCCGTCTTCTCTTGCTGCAGTTACCACCGCGATTCCGATCCGAAGTCGAAGTTCAGTTCATTATCGTATTTCCTCGTTTGTAAAAATTTACAAGAGAACAGAACATTTGGATCACACATGTTGATGATACTGCCAAGAAGCAACAAAGACGGAGGACTTCCAGCTAGTGAGTGAGCGAGCGAGCGAGCGAGATGAATGCATTCCAGTGTATCCGTTTGTGTATGCGTTTGGTTTGTTGTGGCCTGCGCTTTGCATTCCCATTCGCCACAGAGCAGCAGAGCAGCAGAGATAACAGTAATATAGTATACATAGTTCTTTCCCTATTTCTGTCCATTTAAGCCGCTGAAAATCTAGCAACTACAATCGACAACAACCAGCCGCGGACTCGGACTCGGATTCGGACTCTCGCACTGCAAGCAAATGGCAAAAAGAGAGACGCGGCGAAAGAGAGCGAGAGAGAGGAGAAATGAAATGTGCTTTGTCTGTACGTAATTTATGCCTAATGAACTATTTCCGGCCAAGTGTCAATTAATGTATTCTGTTTTGGGGCAGAGCCACAACGTGCCCGCACAAATGTTGTCACGATCATTTTCTGGCAAAAACTCTGGGCCCCCACATCCACTCACAGTCGATTCCATCCATCTCATCTCCTTCCATCTCGCGCTCACAATCTTCTGGACGGACGGACAGACGGACGGACGGACATCAGGCGGCCGCTTCCGTTGCAGTACCCTCAATGACCCACCACCACCGCCTCAATCTGGCCCGATCGCATGATCTCTCGCCAGATGAAAGACCCTTCTCCCGTCTCCCGCTTCCTCTTCGTCGCTGCCTCGCTTTTTGGTATTTTTTCAAGCCAAATTGAAACCCATGCAAGCGGAATTTGTTTTCTACTTGACGGCTACTGCTGATTAAATTCTCATATGTACATACATTTTTATGTGCATATACATATGTACATATTTATGTATTTATGTGAACTTTTATGGGGCAAAATGAGTTTTCTGCCCTTTAGTTGGACTCTGGCAATAATGCGCAGTTAATTGGGCGGCCATAAAATGGTAAAGTAAAGTGAATTTGAGAGCCCCAACGAACAGGCATGAACAGGAAGGATTTTTACAATGAAATAAAATATGAATATGTTCATGTGTACATATTTATGGGACATATAATACATTTTTATTTATATACATGTGTAATCCAGGATCTGTATTAAATTGTTTACCAAAATTGGGCAGCAACTTGTTTTTTCTCTTTGTTTTTCAAACCAAGATGCATAATAATGTTTTTCCGATCAGCATCATAGCCATCGGATCGTCAGTTTATTTTTAGAAAAATTGCGGTTCTCACCTAAGAAGATATCAGGCTAAAACATTGTAAATATGTTCTATAAGCTGTACACTGTAGGTATCCTTATAGGAACATTCTCTACAAAAAAAACCCAACTGATCCTAAATTGCATCGTACAAATTTGTTTCAAATATAAACATAAATATGCA
This sequence comes from Drosophila helvetica, assembly GCA_963969585.1. Taxonomy (NCBI): domain Eukaryota; kingdom Metazoa; phylum Arthropoda; class Insecta; order Diptera; family Drosophilidae; genus Drosophila; species Drosophila helvetica. The sequence continues at coordinate 57,911,840 of OZ018401.1, forward strand.
TCCAATAAATAGTCGAAGTGTATTTGGTTCCTAAAAGCAAGACTGCACTCCTATGTATATCAGTATGTATGTACATCTTTCTGTTCATATGGAAAGCATTGAAATTGCCCTACCCATGGATATGCTCGTAAAGATGTAAATATGTATGCATGATTCGTACTTATACGAATATACTACGATTATTAGGAAATACCGGAACGGAGCAGAGCCCTTCTTGGTCCGCGTGCCCATGCCATGCCGTGAGCCATGGCAAACGATCGGTTCGCTTATCAGTGAAATTAATCACTAATTCAATGCAAATAGAGTCTTGGCTGTAAATACAAAGTCAATAAATATTGACACAGGTCAAAACGTCAGGGCAGGCCAGGCCAGGCCACGCCAGGCCAGGCAGAAGAGGAAAGGAACGGCATGAACGATCGTAACTGTTGGCGTTTTTGCTTGTCTTCTTACCCATTCGATAAGCCCGAAATGAAACTGAAACTGAAACGAAAACGAACCCTAATTGAACGCAGCAGCTCACAGCCCAACCCATTCCAAAACCCAACTCAACTCAACTCAACTCGATTCAATTCAATCAGGCCATAAAATTTATAGACGAGCGAAGCGACTGTTCTGCTTGTGTCCACAAAGCGGAGGGGGGAGGAAACGATCCAGACCATGTTGGGAATAATTTTAACCAACATTTTTCTGATGAACCAATCGACTGAGACCCCGGGCCAAGGCAGAGCGACCTAGAGGGAGACCCCCGCTGCATTTGGCAATACGCGCGTAGATAAAGAAAAAAGATGACGACTCCGACGGGACTGTATGGTATGGTATGGTATGGTATGGTATGGGGGATGGGGGAGGAGGAATAGGCAATTGGATCCGACGGACTCTCATGACAAATCAAGCAGATCGAGCCCGAAGCCAAAGGCGAAGCCAAGACCGAATCTGGGCTGGAATCTGAATCTGAATCGAAATCGAACGTCCATCCATCCGTTTTGTCGATCAGTACCGTATCGTCCCGGGCGAAAATCAGTTGCCGTTTTATACTTTTGTTGTTATTGCTGGCTATGGCGATGGCTATGCCGATGGCTGGCGGTGTGGTGCGGCTTTACTGCCTGTCGCGTTGGAATATTTAAATTCTGACCCAACCCCAATCCAAATAAATTTGTGGCGTAATGTGCAGCTGTGTGTGTGTGTTTGTGTGTGTGTTTTCAGTTTCAGTTTCTTGCTTCTTTGGGGCCTCTGTACGGCATACGGCATACGGTATTCTCTCTCTCCCTCTCTCTCTCTCTCTTTCGCTTTCTCTGCCCGGCCTGCTCGGTCTCTTGGGGTCAAAATAGTCGCATATCGTTAAGAACCACAACCACCACCAGGCGGCGGAGGGAGGCGGCTGGTAATCGAAGCACACTCAAAGCGGGCGACATGGCGACATGGGAAATAACAGAAACTTAAATATCATCGCAATTGGGTAATGGCCATGTGCCTATGGCTTTTCCTTGCCTTTGCCTTTGCCTGCGCCTGTGCCTGGCGATACGGAACGGAAAGCCAGCAGCAGAAGCTTTGTTCGATGAGAAGATGCAAATGAAGGTCACTCGATAGCTCCCAGGGGAGCCGCTTAAAAGCCACTTATGACACTTTTTTTCCAACTCAGTTGCCCCGAAAGATGGATTCTGTATATGCCGACATACCCGTACCCGTACCCGTACCCGTGCCCTTGCCCGTATATTGTATACCTTTTGTTCTTGCGTCTGATTAGCCATATATGTATATAGTAGATGGATCTGGATTAGTTCTCACAACTTGAAGATTTTTCGCCTCAGCTTGGGTCATTCTTGTCCAAGCCCTCGTTCTGTGTAATCGCGGTTGTTGGCTCCGATGTAGGCCCAGCTCTTGGAACGGACCTCCCTCTCTCCGTACTCTCCCCCCCGCTCGTACATATGTTGACTCTGTCATCGCTTATCGTTTATGCGGCGACGACCGGCAGACCGACCGACAGGCCGACAGGCCGACGGACCCGTCGTCGTATTCCGTTGATTGTTGTAATTGCCACTCGTACAATTGCCGCTGCTTTTGCGGTCGATGTAGTATGTATTTGCCGCTGGTTGGCCGACTGATAGTGGCACAGTCTGGGTCGAAAATGAAGCTACATACATATGTACATACACACATACATATGTAGTTGGGAATGCCCGTCGACCCTCGGGCATCGAGCCCACATCCGTAATGCAATGCATTGAAAATATCATCGCTTGAAGAGGAGACAGATAAAATTAAAGGAGCTGTCTGCTTTCGGGCATGGGGCGTGTTGCATGGGGCATGGCCATGGGGCATGTCTCCATGATCTAATACAGTCGCTCCAACCAGTTAGTCCATCTTCTTCGTGGTGGTTTCCGTTCGCTCTGCTGTCGTGGAAAACCAACATTTGCCCCTGTTAATTACTGTAACTCACTTTTCAGAAAGAGCCAGAAAATAAGGCTAATGTGCCTAGGGTAGAAGGGGGTGGGAAGGGGTAGCGGGAGGCTAAACCGAATACGAAAATACCCTAACTAATTGATAATGGGGAAAATGGTAATACATTGATCCCTACAACTCTAAAAAATTTGGCAACCTCAATGACAAACCGGATTAATCAAATTTGTATTCAAAAAGGAAAGAATATCAACTATTAAGAAGTAAAAAAAAAATTCATTTAAAAATGTTACCAATAGTATTTTGAATTTTCATTCAGTATTCACAGATACTTATTTCATACGAAGTTAAAGTTGCTTATTAATTTTTATTTTTATTATTTATTATTATTATTATTATTTTTAAGTTATCTCCTAAAATTTTATGGAAACAATATTGTTACCTTTTTGTTAGTATGTAGTCACACTAAATAAATAAAAGTCAATCCACAGCACTCTCTTTTTTTTTTAATAGTTTTTCCTTAAGTTATATCAGTGCACATATATGTACTTCCTTCCCTGAGGTATATAGCTGTTATCAGTGTACATACTGTAAAGTGTATTTGTACATACAGAATATAAGCCAGAATATATTCTGCATGTTGCAAGATCCTTCTTAAAACACAGATACTCCACCCACCCCTCCACCCCCCCTGCGTGGAAAGGGTATATGTAGAAAACGTAAACTTTGGCTGCAGAGAAAAAAGTGCGCTTTGCTCTACTATTGTTGGAGCTGTTGCCCCCACATGTCCGTTAGAGAATGAGAACACAAAAATTTAATTAACAATTTAGAGCAGCATTTGGGCCACCAAAAACAGCAAAACAACGGCAGTGGCAGTGGCAGTAGCAGTGGCAGTGGCAGCGGCAGCGGCAACGCCAACACGCGGTGCCGATGACGACCCTCTCGGAGGTCCCTCGGCGAGTCCAAGGCGAGTTAGTTAGTAGCCCCGCCTCGCCCCTGCAGCCCCTGCAGCGGATTCGGTCGGGTGTGTGTGTGTGTGTGTGTGTGCTTGGGTGCAAGTGAAGGATCCTCCTCCGCTCTGGGGGAAAAGCTGCCATGTTCCAAGCAGACAACTGCAACAACAACTTATCACTCAACAATCAGAGGCAGGCACGGCACACACCAGCCAGCCCGACCAGTCGGCCCCAGGAACTGGCCAAGTAATTACAAGAGGACATGCCAAGAAGGCGCCCTCTCATGTGAAAGGGTTCGTTCGGCCCGAAATGGGTGACTGGTGGGGACTGGAGGGTTGGGGACTGGGAGGGGCGAATGGCAGTGTGTTTTGCGGTTACCATCTACATTTAAATGGGAAAATTGTTAGTTGAAGCAAACGGAAATCAGGCAGCGGCAGGCCAGAGATTTCTTGGGTTGACTTTGGGCTTAACATGCGAGTACCAGAATTATCCCAAGATTTATATATGTACATACGCATGTATGTATGTATGTACGAGTCAGAGTCCCGAGTCGAGTTCTGAGTGCTGTGTCCTGTGTCCTGTGGCCTTGTAGGAGACATGGAGACATGTGGCAAATTATAACATTGACCAACCACCAACAATAACAAGAACTCGGCTTACAATGGTTTATGCCCGTTCGCAGTTGTTGCTATTGTTGCTATTTTTGTTGCTGTTGTTGCTGTTTTTGCTGTTGTTGGTATCACTCGTATTGTTTCTGACATGTAAGCCCCACTGTCATAATCAAGACAACTCGCCCGCGGGGACCCGACCACAGCCAGCAACGAGAATGAGTCCGAGAACGAGAACGAACTGTGGCAACATCTGCCGCTCACTGCTCACTGCTCAGTGCTCACTGCTCGGTGCTCACTGCTCGGTGCTCACTGCTGTCGGTAGTTTTAAAATGGAGCAAAATGGAAGAAGAACAACCCCTGCCCCCACCAGTCCTGGGGGGGGGAGAGGAACCAAGCCAAAGTCACAGCACAGCCGAAAGGGTTGACCAGCTAGCACATGCTGTTTGTTTAGGTTCTGGCAGATTCTCGGTATGGTAGGAAACTGCCAGCAATCGAACTATTTGGCTATCTATGTATACTGCTCATGGAATGGCAGTCCCATAAGGATGCACGGCATCCGATGCCTGTTCTGGAAGAATCCCTTCCGGGCGATGAGAGTATTGCCGCACTCTCCCCAAGGTAAGCTGCCAACTGCGAGGACAAGAGTCGGTACTTTGGGGAAATAATTTGGCCTCTGCTATTATTATGTTATTAGGAGTCCCAGCTCTCTCTCTCTCCCTCTCTCTCTCTCTCTCTCTCTCTCTCTGGGAGCTGGCTCAGAGACCTCGAACTCTGCTCTGAAATGTAGTACACTTATTTCTTTTTTTTTTGCCCCAACGATGAAGACGTCCTGTCCTCACTTTCGCCCACAAATGTGTTTTATAAGTTTTTCCTTCCTTTATTCTTTCGTGCTTTCTTTCTTGCTTTCTACGTATGTGTGTCTGTGCTGGTGTGTGCGTGTGTGTGGGTGTGTGAAGCATTTCTCTTGTTCCCTCATTTGTGTCGACTGTTTTTCTTTAGTCGCCTGCCTGCTGCCTGCCTGCCCGCCTGCCTGCCTGTCTTCTCTCCGAGTTTTTTGTAGCTGCTCGGTAAAGTAAACATGCACCCAAAGCGCAATCTAATTAAGTGAAGTGTGGATGGGAAAGGAAAGGCCAGGGGAGCGAGTTGCCAGCAGAAGATGAACTGATGGACTCGGGGGACTCTGCCACTCCCCATCCCAATCCCAATCCCACTCTGCTCCCAGGCAGCTTCGACTAACGCTCTGTGTCGTATCTGTTGCGTGGGATGCGATGCGTCTCCTGACGGACGTCCTTGCCGTGCTGCTGCATGAGATTTGCTGCTTTGCTGTAACTTTTTCCCTCCAGCCTTTGCTGGATGGGCAATCGCACCCAGTACGAATCTGTGAATCAAGCGGGGTATATCCAATGCCCAACTGGGCGAAGAATGCAGAAGGAAAAACAGATATGGAAATGTCCTGCCAAATGGAAAACCGCACGCCATTCGTGGACATTTGAGGCGGGTGGTGGCAGTTTCCTTTCCTCTGTTCATTTTTTCCTCTCATTGCTAAATGTTTTCTTGGATTGGATTGGATTGGATTGGAGGGTATCTCGTGGTCGTATGCCAATGCGGCGTATACTTGTTTCTTGTTGATTTTTTGGTTTTGTCTATTACGCTGCGTTTTTGTTTCTCGCTTCAGCTTGTTCGAACAACATTTAAATTGGCTAAATGGTTTTCCATTTGCTCAGCACCGCCCTCACCCCATTGCTCCCCTTTAATCACACACTGCCACGCCCACGCCCACTCTGCTCTGCTCTGCTCTCTGCTCTCCCCAAGCCTGGTCTCCAATCTAAGACAGCAGTAACCGAATGGCGTTGGGAATAGGAACGGAAACGGGTACGGGCACGGGTACGGGAATGGGAATGGTTTTTGTGGGTTTCCCCAGCATGTGGTTTGCAAGTTTATTGCGGGGAAACAGGAACATTCCCTGCTCGTATTCGTGCATGTGCATGTGTGTGTGTGTGTGTGTGTGTTTGCTCGCAAGACTACCTTAAGTTTATAAATTTTTAAATAGACCGAAAGCCGTTTGGCTCGAAATGGTCGTGCTTGACATTAATGAAATGGGGCTCTATACGATAGGTACGAGTTTTATTAGCTGCAGCCCGAAGCCTGCAGCCTGCAGGCTGCAGCTAGCTGCAATATCCCTGCCCGGAATAGTCTGCTAATGCTCTGCTCAATACACTTGAAGTCGTTCTCGTTGGTGGTTTTGGGGATCAGGGGAGGAGGAAGAGGAAGAGGTGGGTGTCGTCCCGGTCCGTTATGGCCTTTGGGCTTTATGCGGGAGCAGGCTTCATCGAATTGATTGAAAATTGCTTCTTATGCATTAAAGAGGGCCAGCCACGTCCGTTCAATAAATAGGGGCGCCCAGGCGCCCGGGCCCTGATGGCCTCTGATAGGAGCAGCAGCAGCAGCAGCAGCCGCCCAACCATATCCATAGCCATAGCCATATCCATATCCATGTCCTTTGTTCCCGGGTCCTTTGTGAAATATTGTCATTATCGTATTAAAACGCCTTCGGTTAAATGGCCATGTAAAGTTTTTATTTACAAGCCAAAAGAAAAACCCCGACAAGGAAGATCTCATCCGTTTCATCCGAGCTGGAACAGCCCGAAACCAAAGCCGAACCCGAATCCGAACCCGAAGGTCCTTGCGTTTCCCGGCCACCCAATCGCCAATCGCCAATCGCCAATTGCCGGGTCATGCATAAATTATGCGTTAATTATATAAAGCGCAGCCAAACAACAGGAACAATGATTCTTGAGCAATAAAAACGATAGCAAAGTGCAATGCACTTTCGAAATGCAACGATTGTACAAATTTCCCACAAAAGAAGGTGGGCCACATGCCCCCACACCCCGCCCCGCTCCGCTCCGCCCCGCCCCGCCCCGCCCACCGTGAATGCACGGCGTGATGCCCCTTCAAATATCAGCGGCAATTTATGATGCAAGTTTATTTACCGCAAATTGTTATAAATCGAATTTTAAGTAGGAAAAAAAGTGCTCGCAATGGCGGAAAATGCAAATAAAAATGCGTGTAAAAATATGATAAATTACGCATACGCCATGTGGGTGCTCGCTCTCTTGCCCTCTCTCTCTCTGTCCGTCTGTTTGTCTCTGTCTGTGCGTGAGTATGCAGTTAATTGCCATTTTTAACAACATTTTGGCCTTTTGGTCTGTAAAGTTGGTATCATCACCATCATAGTAATGCCATAAATGCGTGTCTGTCTCTCTGTCTCTCCGCCTCCCTGTCTGTCTGTCCGTCTGTCCGTCTGTCGAATGGCTTTATTCAAAAAAAGAAAAAAGAGAGCAAAGAAGAGAGGAGACTCGCATGGGTCGCAGGGCTTACATGGATTGTGCATTACGACTATTGAAGTCTTTAAGCAGTTTATGCGTTGTAATCGGATGATTGCATTGCAGATAAAATAAAGCTTCCGTGGGAGCAAGATATATGGCCACCACAAAAGTTTTGTAGTGGCTCTCTGCAGCTCTGGCGAGTGTACGATAAATTGTAGAAATATGTAGAAAGAGGGCGCCGTGTCGACGTCCTTGAGTGGAATTTACTACCCCTTTTTTATTTTTTCTTGCAGGACTATGCTTGAATTAAAGCTGCCCCTGCCGGGCCCCCCGCTCCAGGGGGGGGGGGGGGGGGGGGGGGAGGGAAAGTGGAAACTCGCACAAAACTTCCTGGCGATTGGCAAGCCATAAATTGTAAATTTAATGTGTCCATAGGGCTCCACCCACTCCCAATCCACCCGAATCCAGCCCTCCCCCCACATCACCCAATCACACAGACAAACACCGTCTCAATCTGCGTGGCAGTCATTGAGTTGTCAAACAGTTTTATTGACTTTCTATACAAGTTGATTTTAGGCCCTTCCTATTCCTCACCCTTCCCCAACCCCCCTCCCCCCATTCCGAATTCTCCAAAGATAAATATAGTACCCCCAGAGAGAGTCCTGTCCTGTCCTCTCCCAATATAGTGGGAAAGCAAACACTTGCGCGTCCGACACACAGTGCACAACAAAAGACTTCGGATCAATGGCCAGGGCCGTTTAAAAATCACAAACGAAAATCAACCTCCACTCCACTCCCCTTCCCTCCACGGCCCGGCCCGGCCCGCTTCATGGTCGTGTCTTCTGCTACCTACCAGAAAACAGATTAGAAAACTTCCTCGGCTGACCGAGACCCCAAGTTGTTAAAAAGTTTCCGCCCCAGCTCCAGCTCCAGCACCAGCTCCCTGTCGGCGCCAGACCCACAAATCGGAGGCGTCTCTGAAATTGAGTGCGGAATACGGAGTTTCGGAGCTCTCGGAGCTCACGGAGCCCTCGGAGCTGCCGGAGTCCTTCCCAGGGTCGTCCCAGTGAACGAGTTGTAACAGCAAATTGACATATGGCCGCCAAAAGTTGAGTCCAGTCTCGGGCAGTCCCGGCCTGCAACTGGAGACCCCGCTCTGCCAGTTGTCAATGCTGATTTTTTCCGCTTGTCCGTTGCTTATTTTTGGTTGGTTGGGACAGGCGTTGGCCAAAGTTTTTTTTGTTTTTCTGTTTTTTTCTGTCGACCGGCTTAGCTTAGCTTCGAGCCAGAAGACCCTTTAATTTGTTTGAAGTTTGCGCTTAAATCTCAACATGAGTGCGGCTGTAAATGTCTGGGAGAGAAATAAGGTTCGCTGGCTGTCGAAATTAAATTACACATTTTAACACGTTTGCCAGGGACCACTTAACACAGCGAGGGAAGGGAGTGCCGGCTGGGCGTCCGATTCGAACTGGAAATGCTCTTTCGTTGAGGGAGAACCGCACGATTTCATTCTTTTCTCTGTCTTTCCTTGCAACAGTGGAGGCACGGAGGCGGAGGCGGAGGCGGAGGCAGAGGCACAGCCATAGCCGCTTTGATGGCCTCCATCACACGAAAAGGGGAAGTAAAATGGCCAAATAGCTTCTACACATTCGAGCAGCATTTTATATCGACTCCGGGATTGTACGACTGTCCGGGCCGGGCCGGGCCGGGCCGGGCCGGGCCAGGCCGGGCGAGGCTTTAGTACCGCGTCAGACACATCGGAATTCGCGCACATCCCCGGCGCATTACAAAGAAGGAAATTTGTTGCCGTCGACGTGGCAGCAGCAGCAGCAGCAGCAGCAACAGCAGCAGCAGTTGCTTTGAAGTGGTTTATACTGATTAGTCTGGTGAATTGGCTTAAAAACGCGCGGCTAACATGTGGGGCAAGGAGACAGGAACAGGAGCGTGAGGAGGAGCAGGAGCAGGAGCAGGTGGCAGAGTACGAGGAGGGTGCAGCGTGCAGCGAGGCGGAAAAAGAAATTCTGGAATACCCGTAGCCCTACCTCGCCTTACGTTTGACGACAGAATCGGAATTGCGGGCGCCCACCCACGCTGTTTAGTTTATTGGCAACGCGTTGCTAATTGGCGGTTTTATAGTTGTAGCTTGTAAATGGCTTTGAAATTTCGACGGGCTCCACAGCCCACAGCCCACAGCCGCTAGCCCCCAGCCCCTGCCGCCAGTCACTGGCAAAACCGACAGCAAACCGACAGACGAGGAGTCAAACCACGTTCACACCACGATCCCCAATCCCGAATCCCGAATCCCCAATCTCGATTCCCCACCCTATACCCTATACCCCATACCCCAATCCTGGAGCACAGAGCGGCACGGCACACCAGCACTAATGATGATTGGCAGCTGTTAAAATGATTAGAGGGTGCACAACTGTGGATGTGGCCCCGGGTCTGGGTCTGAGTCTGGCACTGGCTCCGGCTCCGGCTCCGGCTCCCTGTCTGTCTGCAGCACTCGGAGAGAGTGTCCTGCTGGACACACGGCTCCTCGGAGTGTGAACATTTAAAAGTTTTTTGGCCAAAATTAGCGCCAGGTTCCTCCTTCTACTCCTTCCTCTAATGAATGAAGGAAAGGAAGCCTGTGGCCGCTGCCAGCGAGCTGAAGCGAGTAATTTGTAAATGAGGCTTAGAGTTAGTAAGCTCTTGGCCACCAAATGCCATGTAATTTGGTTACTCCTTGGCCAAAATCGCTGAACAAATGGCTCTGAGCAAATACAAATAATTGACAGAGCGCGAGTGCGAGTGCGATTGCGATTGCTTTGCTGAAAATATTCCAGTGCATTTTGACCAGGTCCATCATCATTCTGCGCGCACATCGATCAGTCTTTTTGCATATTTTGATTAGCATTTCCATTTGGCCAAAGTAATACCGATTTGTGCAACCCAATCGCGGCATATACGCCCCCCCGCCCCCCCCTGCACTACCCCGCATTGTTATGCATGCAGCCTTTGGGGGTTCGTAGGGTGGTGGGGGTGGTGGGTGGTGGGCTTTGGAAGTGGACCAATTTACTGTGGAGTGCAGAGTCTTTTTTGCGTGAGAAATTTTCAATTAATATGCGCAATTGCAATCGAGTACCGGGCTGGGGTGCAGTACGCGGCGTGGGAGGGTGTGGGGGGGGGATGTGGAGAATTTTAGCATTTTTCGCATAGAAATTTGTTGCTTAGCAAGCACCCCGGAATTGGCCCCTTCATCGCCACACCCGGAATCCCCGAGCGCTCTGATTCTGATACTGGTTCTGGTTCGGGTTCGAGTTCGAGTTCAGGTTTATGTTTTTCCTCTTCCCCTACGTTTTGTTTTTGTTGTTTTTTTCTGGTGTTTTTGGTGTTTTTGTTTGGTGTTTTTCTGTTGGGGTGGAACAACATACGCAACATTTCGTATTCAAGTGTAAATTGCATTGCAGTTGCAGTGACGACGGGAAATTTTGGAGAGATTTTGCATTTTTAGTGGAATGAATGAATGCAAACAGAGGCGGGCGGGTGGTAGGATGGAAGGATGGGAAGGATACTATACCGTATACCGTATACGGGATACTGTGTTGGACCAGGTGACGCCACTCTGTGGTGCCACATGTGACGAAGGAGCTACCAAAAGTACGAGTAGTTTGCCGCACTTGACAGACACCCATTCATCCATCCATTCATCCGACCATCCATCCATCCATCCATCCATCCATCCACCGCCTCATTCATTCGGGCAACAGCCATTTCTTCGTCGGCACTTGACGCGAGAAATTTACAATTCAAAATGCCGCAAAATTGTCTTCCATTGCCGCCAAGGCCGAGGCACAGCCACAAAACCGTGCAACATCTATTTGACAGCTGTCAGTGGCTGCAAACTTTTCGTACCGCCCCGCCCAAGACGCAGGGATGGGGGTCGAGATGGGGGGAGGGGGAGTGCCCATAGAGAAGGCGCCATAGCAGAAGAGAGTCAGCGTCAGCTTCAGCCAGGCCCAAATGCAAATTTTCAATCAAACTCGAGCCGCCAACGTCGTCACTTGTGTCAGTGCTTCATCAACATCTTTGGCTTTTGCTGCCACTTCTGCTCCGTTCCGTTCCGTTCCGTCCCGTTCCGATCCGTTCCTCTTGCTGCTGCTGCTGTTGCTGTTGTTGCTGCCTCTGTTGCAACTGTTGTTGGCCTGCCTCTTTGTCGTGCGTGTCGGGGCGCCTCTTGCATATGCAACACATTTTCATTCTGTTCCCGGTTCCCCATTTCCCCATTTCACCATTTCCCAATGCGTGGCCAAGAGAGGCGCGAGCACCAGCCCAACCGCAAACAAACCGCGAGAACTGAAATTTTCGGTATGGGGTCGGGACAGCCAACAGCCAACAGTGGGCCCAACACGGGGCAAATGCCTCCAAAAATACAATGGAAATTCCGTCGGAAAACATGGCTATTCACAGTTCTTATGTGAGTGTTCGAAGTTTCGAAGCAAGCGCTACCGATCCCACAGAGTAGATATGTATGTATATTCTCCCAGCCATGTCCGTCTGTCCGTCTCGATGAGTCCTTAGATCTCAGAGACTATAGGAGCTAGAGCAACCACATTTTGTGTGCAGACTCCTGCGATATCACACTGTTACAAGTGCATTTCGAAATTTCGTCTCGCCCCATTCCGCCACCACAAAGGACGAAAATCTGCGGTATCCAGAATTGTTAGGACACGAGAAAACCGAAAATACGGAATAGTAGAGAATTACCATATCGTGATCAGGTCAGATAGGAGCATAGTTATAGCCAGAGTGAACACATCAAACTTTAGTGGCCCCCTAACGGTGTTGACTGGTATTGGGGTGAGAAGAGAGAGACGGATGTAACGAACAAATTTAAGCAAAATGGAAACAGATCAATTATTCTATTATTCTGATCAAATAGGTCATTGGGCGAACAGATGATAAGCGGAGTGAAAGAATTAACATGAGAACATAACTAGCGGTCGTGCTTGCTCTCTTTCTCCCTGTTTCTATCTCTATTCCATCAGACAGAGAGAGAGAGAGAGAGAGAGAGAGAAGCAGCATGTGGCTGCGATACCAATTCCTGCGCTAACGTATTATTATTAAATAGATTGCATAAGTCATAAGACTATACAAATATATACTGACTGTTATACGGTTATACGGTAATAAATGTACAGCCGCGACCCTTGCCACTGCTCCCAGCGATTCCGCTCGTTTATCGTTGGGTTCTGTTCGCTTTTTCTTCGAGGATATTCTCAGATGAAGCAAATCTTCTTTAGAGCTTATGGAATAAAGTGCGTGTTGAATACTCCCCAAACATCAGTGACTTTCCGCTGAAATCATAGAGTTTTCCACTGTACAGTGGACTCGTTCCATGGTTGTTTTCTTTAGGTTTTCTTTTCTTTTTTTTTGGTTTTTTTGGAGGGGCATGCCCCAGCTGCCACAGGCAACGGAAGTTGTTTTGCATGTTCCACAATGTAGATGAGAGTGGCAGTCGAATTTTTCCCGTACCGAGAGTTTTCCTTTCTGTCTCCTGGTGGGGTTTCTTTTTTGTGGGGAATAAAGCAAACGGACAAATGCGATCCCAAGGAGATGATGTTTTCCTATTTCAACGACTTAAAGTTTGTTTGTGGCCTTTGGGCCAACACCTGTGGGCGCTCCCAAGTTTATTGATCCTTTTATGAGCCATCAAAGTGACCGCGACCTGAAAGGACTTGGGCTTCTGCGGCTTCTGGGGCGTCTGGGGCATCTGGGGCAGGCAGTAAGTCTCCAAAGGTCCACGTCCCCTCAAAGTAGTTTCTGCTCCACGCAAAGTGCCAGGGAAATGTCAATAAATGGCACAAAGAATACGCAGATACAAAGAGAGACAATCCCAGGGAGAAGCCACGCCAATTGGCCACATTAAAAGCAGAGCTTGTAAAAATATTTTCCAGCCAAGTAATGGCCCTGACAGTGAGCCGCACCAGTCCCCACTGCCAACTCCGCCCCCCCCCCCGCCTGCCCCTGTCCAGCTGGTCCTCCGCTCCACATTCAGGGCTGGCACAGAAATATCCTTTTATGATTTATCCCAGCGGTGGCAGTTAAAAGTTGCACAAACATGCGAGCCGCAACTATGGCCCCGACCCGCTCTCCGCTCTCCGCTCTTCGCTCCTCCGCCATCTCAGCCTTCGCAGCCTTCCTTGTATTATCCGGGGACATTTTTAATAAGATTGTGTGGGCGTACCCGTGCCCTGTGCCCAGTGGCCAGGTCCCCGAGTCTGGAGCTTGGAGAGTGTGCAGGCTGGCAGGATACTCGTATCTCCCCCGAGCCCAGGGCTTGTAAGTAAGTTGTTTAAAGTTATTTATGTGTCAATTATTGGGTTTCTGTGCGGCGGCTCCTGGGCCAGCAATTCGAGATTATGGTAGTCCCTGTCCCCGTCCCGTCCCCGTCCCCGTCCCCGTACCACTCCTCCCCAAAACACTTGGCCAATTCGTGGCGGGCCAAAAGTATTAAATGGTCAAATGAACTCTTTTATTTGATGGCTGGCCCTAAACGGCAGCTGGCCAGTACGAAAAACGGAGCCCCCAGAAGTGAAAGAGAGAGAGTGAGAGAGAGAGAGAGCCACACATTTGTACTTATGGGTATGTATGTATTTATGTATGTATGTATGTATGTACATTTGATTATTCATTTTAAAATACATATGACTAGAAAGCTATACGAGCGGGTACTGGGGAATGGAGGCGACGCCACACATGTTGCCGGCGTTGCGTGCCAACCTGAGATATCCATCCTCCCCCCAGGATGTGCCGAAGGAGTTCTTGATCAGCCAGTAATCGCCCCACTTGGCATCACGGCCAAAGCCCACCACCAGTGCGGCGTGATGAAGCGAAAACCTATCCGATCTGCACTCCGTATCGTTCAGGACACCGCTCTTATAGTTCTGGAACGACTTGTACAGCTGGTCGATCGAGACGGCGACAGGGCCAATGTTGTAGACCACTTCGGCGAGTTCCTTTTCATTGGCACTGTTCAGGGTCACATAGCCACGGATCCTGCCCGCACTGGTTGCGTTGTCGTAGCGACAGGCTTCGTTCAACGGCTTGAACGGGTAGGACTCCTTCGTGGCAATGCCATTGTCCCTGGTGTAGTTGAAGGCCACACTCACCCACCCGCCATCGCACTTGCGGTTGGGATATCCCGTGCAGTCGAGCAGATGCTTGGCAGAGAGCGCCACCAGTCGATTGTTCTTCAGTGCCATGTGAGCCTCGATGGCCCCCGAGGAAGCGAAGGACCAGCACGCCTGGCATTCGGTGCCCTGGTTGCCCACTGGCGAGATGATTCCCGCCGTCCGCCAGTCCTTTCCCTCCGTTATCTGATCGTAATACTTGTAGTCGTCCGGCTTCGTCCGATCTTGCGTCGGAGCATCTGCCGCGGGCTCGGGCGCACTCCCTACGAAGACGGCCAGATTCTGCTTGGCATCGGAGTACTCGTGGAGTCCCATTTCGAATCCCACTTCGCCCGCGGCGAATCGTAGGTTGTGCTCCTGCACCTCCTGCGCCCTCCGATTGTATATGCCATAGTGGAGTGTGTCCTGATCTTCGTTGTACTGCTTGCCGAACTTCACCTTGAACGCGTGCCATTCCTCCTTGGACACGATGGCAGGGGAGGAGGCGGAGGCGCAGGCGCAGGCGATCCCGAGCAGAGGCAAGAGGAGACGAAAGGCCGAACAATTCATTGTGCTCTCAACGGGACGAATTTTGCACCACAACTGTCGCGAATCTCTGCGAACTCGGATTATTTATACTCATTGCGTTCATTAGCGATCAGTTTGGAATTACGTGGAACGGCTCCCGACTCGGGTTATCGCTTCGCCCCCAGCTTCATTCCAGGAAACCCGATTCCAGAAACATACGAAAACACAAAAAAAAAACAAAAAAAAACAGAAACAGAAACAGATAAGCTGCACTCGCAATATATACTCGATTATTATTACATTAATTAAATTATTGCTTAATTATTACAAAAAACATTTTTCAAAATATGTAATAGGTGTTATAATAATTTTTTTAATAATTATAATGGGTACCCGTAAAGATTCGAACAGATATACATATGTATGTGGTAGGCATAAAGAAAAATTGAAGAATGCTAATGTATAATTTTTGAGATGTAAAAAACCTGCGCCATGTAAGGGTAGGTACACTGAGAGAAAAACAACCACACCCAATTAAATATTCGCTTTTTATACCCGGTACTCGAAGAGTAAAGGGGTATATTAGATTTGTGCAAAAAATTAATGTGTGTAACACCCAGAAGGAAGCGTTTCCGACCCCATAAAGTATATATATTCTTGATCAGCATCAATAGCCGAGTCGATATAGCTATGTCTGTCTGTCCGTCCGTCTGTCCGTCTGTCCGTCTGTCCGTCCGTCCGTCTTCATTAGCGCCTATAGCTCATAGACCATAAAAGCTAGAGGAACACTATTTTGTATCCAGACTCCTGTCCTATCGCACTGTTACAAGTGTATTTCAAAATTTCGCCCCGCCCCCTTCCGCCCACTCCAAGGACGAAAATCTGTGGCATGCACAATTTTAAAGATACGAGAAAACTAAAAACGCAGAATCGTAGAGAATGACAATATCTATCTGATTGTAGAATCTGGATCAGATCGGATAATAAATATAGCCACAATGAAGAAAACCATTTCGAAATGCATCGTTCCCTCTCGCTCTCTCTCACACACAGGGGTAGGCGCTATGCCTGATCGAATTTTTTGACGCCTAGTTCTCAGAGACTATAAGAGCTAGAACCACCAAACTTTCTATCCAAGCTCCTGTGATATCAAACCGAGACGAGTTTGTTTTAAAATTTGGCCACGCCCCCTTCCGCCCCCACAAAAGATGAAAATCTACAATTTTGAAGATACGGGAAAACCAAAAACGCAGAATCATAGAAAATGACTATATCTATCAGAGTATTGAATTTGGATCAGATCGGATCATAAATATAGTCAGAGGGAACAAATAAAATTTCAGTGGCCTCCCAAGCGCAGACTGATTCCCTCTCTCTCTCGCACACAGTCGTGTATGTATATGTAGGAAGTAGATAAGAACATGTAGAAATGGCAGATGTAAAAAATTTATGTAAACAAATATGGAAACATCTAATAGATCAAAATCTCCGAAAAGGTTCGACTTAAATTGTTTTTTTTTTGGCTAAAATTAAATTTTTTCCTTTTGCGAACATGTAATAAATTACAACAAGCTCACATACATACATACTGACTGAGTACCGGGTATAAAGTAGAGCCGCGGCGCAGACGCGGCTCATAACGTTCCCCCTCGTTAAATATAAAAATAGCGAAATTAAATTGATTTCAGTCTCATTTCAATAAAAAATGTTTTAATCTAAATACAAAGCACTTTAAAATAAATAAATAAAACTACATTTATGGCAAATAAATTCAATCTCTGTAGATATGAAAATATTTAATTAAAAGATGAAATACTAAGGGCCAGCCCCCACCACACTCACACACTTGTAATAAAAATAATACAATTAATAGAGAAATGTATGTGCATTTTTTGGTATAAATATTTAAATCTATTCGATTCTCAGGACTTTTTTCTGTGGTTGTAGGTATAATTCCAATATAAGAAGACAGTAATGCAAATAGAATTATTATTGGTAGTGCTATCGACTCAATGCCAGAGGTATCCTGCAGTCGTTATATCGGGAATATCCTGCCTATTTGTTTCAGTTTTAAATACAAACAATTTCCAATGATGCGAATAATATTTTTTGAATTCCACTCGAGCCGCATATCAGACACTCGAGCACGCTGCACTTGATGTTATTAGACAAAGGGCACATCGATTTCTAATCTCATTGAAAAACCACTGAAAAGCCGAATTCCATGAAAAATTCAGCCACTGTCATAGGTTTGAACAAGCTCACTCTGCTGATAAGGTCTGGCATGCAAAGCGATGCCGAGCGATGCCAAGCGATGCCGAGCGATGCCAAGCGATGCCGAGCGATGCCAAGCGATGCCACTCGAGAGCGGGGCGTTCAAAGAGCGCTCATGCAGTGTTTGGCGAGTGTGCAAATCATAATCCAATTAGTCAATAAATAATTAATTACAGGACACGCCCTGAATGCCTTTAATTGTTGTGTTGTCGTGTGTACCACCAGCTACAAGTACTATTATACGATTGAATTTGGCATTTACTGCGCGCTCCACTGCACTCTGAGTATTTATTCAAAAAAGAAAATGAATTTAAATGACTTTTTCTGTCTATATCGCTGGCACTATCCATATCCATTCCCATGCATCCATAATTTCCACACAATTGACTCAATTCGCAGGACCAAGCGTCCCACATCATGCACTCACTCTCTCTCTCTCTCATGATTTATGCAGGGCACTCCCAACAGGAGACAAGCGATACTAGGGGGGGGGGGAGGGGGCAGCAGGATGTAAGCAGTAATTTTATTTTCTGTTAATTTTGTCAGACAATCGCAAAACAACTGCATATGCCACAACACAACACAACAGAGCAGAGCAGAGCAGAGCAGGGCGGGGCACAACAACGGAGGCACTGAATAAAACGAAAATAATACAACAATTTATTTTATTGATGACAATTTCTATCTGCCACTCGGCTGTTTTTGTGCATACGAAATCAGCATCAGCATCTGCATCTGCATCAGCAGCATCAGCAGCATCATCATCAATAGAGGGCCAAAAGTGGGCCCCCACAATGGCCAACTACTGCTCCTCGCAACGTGGACCCGCGCGCACATATGGCCCGGCACTTCAATTGCATTATGGACTGGAATACTCCTATAACGAACAACACACAAAAAATACTCCCGGACGAGAGGACAGCGAGTGCATTTTTGGAGCCCTCACTGCAGACAGTGGTACACCCTGCAGCTCGCAGACAGGGAATACCCATAATGCCCATCTGGCGTTCATTCATTTCAGATCTCTTCCTGTGCCCAACTTTGTAGACTGGAGACTGGAGATCATGGAACTTCCGCTGGAAGACACGCTGTCATTCACGTACCAGTCATTGTGGGTTGTAGACATCATCATCTATTGAATAGCTAATGGGATCGGAGACGGACAAATATCAGGGCTTATTGCACAAAAGCTCGTACACAAATATACGAGTTCGAATACGAGTATTTTGTACACAATAATTCGTTGAAGCTCTTTGAAGCGTTGGGTTCACTGCCATTGTTGAAATTTACAATTGCGATTCATCAAAAATAGATTAGGTTTTCATTGCAACAATGCATATCCACAACGACATCGACATCGATATCGTGTGGGGGTGTGGGCGGTGGGGCGGTGGGTGGACGAGGACACTGCAGAGATACGTGTGTCCTAGCCCCTTGCTCAATATTCAATATGTTTGTCGTGGGTCCGGAGTAATCAAACAATGCCATGTTTGTTGTAAATCAAAAATGTATCTATGCATTTAGCTTGAGAGAATTGTGCAGGAAGTCGTCCGATCCGTACTTCCTGCTGGAATCTGCAATTCGGTAGCTCCATCTGCGGAGCAGAAACTCTCCTAATGCCACGAAAATCGCGAGCGAGTTTAAATATTCGAGCGGAGCGAGTACACAAAAGTGCCGTAAAATAAAATACAAAGAGGAGCAAACTTTGAACTTTAAATAAATTTTTTTGACTTTGCCTTTGCCTTTGCCTCAGCTTTTGCCGCGGAAAAGTTCTTAAATAAAATAGAATATGAAAGAGGCAAGAGAAAGCGGGAGAAAGCAGTAGAAAGCAGTAGAAGGCAGTGGAAGGCAGCGGAAGGGAGCGGGGGCGGCATGGCAGGGAAAAGAAACAGCAACTAGCACACTTATGTGCAACAGAAAATTCGCTGAAATAACGGGCCAGAAGCCTGAGCATTATTTCTGGCTTAAGCGAGCTCCACAGCGCAGTCATCCAGGATATGGACTCTTGGAGTAAGGATACGGAGTATGGCTATGGAGTATGGCTATGGCTATGGCTATGGCCATGGCTATGGGTGTGTATATGGGGGAATGTGCATAAAATTTAATGCCTGCCTCCGCATCCTCCTTCGGCGCCTGGTTGTTGCCAAGTTTCAGCAGCAGTTTCTGGAAGGAATATGTCAAAGAGTGCGATGGCACATCCTCGACTCTGTTGCATTATGAATGCCGCATAATTTAAGCGCATACTCTCCTGCATGCAGGAACTATCGTACCAGTACTACTGCCATGGCCATAAGAAGTTTTGCCCGAATCGGAATGGGTGCGGGGTGCGGGCTGGAGGGGTGAGAGTGGAGGGGAGGGGAAAAGTTGCGCTTTAAGGTCCCCGTGCTGTCGCATCTACTAACGATTGCTCGGACCCGGCTTTGGGCAAGCAGCTCGACTTGCCACTTCTAGTTGCCCTTCGAAGTGTTTGCTTGACGCTTCCAAATCTCTGCAGGAGGAGCTTCCTTGAGTTGAGGTCCTACTCCTCCTTGACAGCTGCAGCTGGCAGCTGGCTGCTGGGAGCTGGCAACTGGCAACTGGCAACTCTTCGGCAAACTTTACTCTTTCGTGCGGTGGCCGCAAGTGTCCTGCGTGCGTGCCGTGTCCTCTTCCGGTCAATCGCTTTGTAATGTCCCTGGCAGCACTTGTCTTGCCAGCTCGAAGGACGGACAAGTGCCCGGAATTGAGTCGCTCGAACGTGCCCAACGACAGGATATTACATGCATAAGTGAGTGCTGATGGAAGGCAGTTAAAGGCTGTCCCGGATCATCTGTGATCCACATTTGAATTCCGATATATTTTATACAGCTTTCACCTCCCTGAATTATTGCTAAATTCTTTTACTGACTGGAATATATAGTGGCCTCTGAATGGGGAGCTCCTTCCTGTCTCTCTGGTAACAGCTAACTGCTAACTGTCGCAGTGGCCCACATTTCCAATCATCCTCTGCTCACCGCTGGGACTGCACAGGAGCCGCACTGGAGCCGCTTTGGAGCTGCACTTACGCAGCTGCTCCTCTGATTGCTGGCGGTCCGTAACTCATAGAAGCCGCAGCCGCAGCCGTAGCCGCAGCCACAGCTTAAAGTGCCACCGTGCCACCACTCCACTCCACCTTAGAGCTGCAGCGTGCTGGGCTGACAGTTTTTCTTTAGTTTTACGCGCTGTTGAAAGTCATGAAAAAAGTGGAAAAACAACGCGCCCAGGACTCGCACGTGTGGCAGAGTCTCAGCTTCAGTCTCAGCTTCAGTCTCAGTCTCAGTGGCTGTGTGGCATCTTTTGCATTCCTCTTATCCTTGGCTGCCCCCCGGTTTGCAGCACGTGCCACACGTAAAACTTAAAAATGCCGCACCAACAGCTGCCGCCAGCTGCAGCCAACTTCTAGCCACTTCCTGCAGCCACCTCCTCCGCCTCCCGCCACCCGCTGCTACCATCTGCAACTGCAACTGTTGCTATCGATACTCGCACTTGCACTCGCACTTGCACCAGCTGCCATTACCGTTCCCGCAGACGGCCGAGCGTCCTGCCATTCGATACCCTTCACAATCGAGGTCCTCCAGCCACCTTATCGGGCCATTTGCGGCGTCAAGGAGAGCTTCTCGAGATTTCCAAACCAAATTTCAAAAGTTCTCCAATCTTGCCATGGTTGAAACTTGGTAGAAAACCCATGGCTACGGGGCTATTCGGGCAATTTAGCGGTGGAAAAAGTGGAAAAAATGGATAAGTCAGCTTGGCGAAGGGCATTAAAGATGCCTCAAGTTCAGACTCAAGTTCATCCAGCAGCATCTTGTCTTACTGTGGGGGCAAGTGGAGCGAGTGGGAGCGAGTGGGAGCGAGTGGGAGCGGGTGGGTGCGAGTGGCGGGGCCGGGGGCGGGGGCATGGCCCAAGTGCAGTGCGTTGGCACTTTTGCGCTTTTGCATATCGCGCTGCCACTCCCAGCGCTGGCTGGCTGGATGCACATCCTGCGAGGCGCTGCACAGGTTGCCACCGTAATTTACCAACTATATCCGCCTTGTTACCTCTCCCGATCTCCGCGCTGGGCGGCAAGGAAGAGCCGGGTACGAGCACTGCACTGCACCACCTTCGCTGGCGGGTTCCGGATACGGAAGCGTGCCATAAAAGTGGCATATTTGCCGCATCCTGTTGACAATAACTGAACTGGTCCACGTCCGTGGCGCCCCCACCTCTCGCTCTCTGTCTCTCTCTCTCTCTCTCAGTCTCTCGGTCTCTCGGCAGCAAACGATGCGCGCTTTTTGGTTACTGGCTGGAAACCCTGGCCATGCCATGTTGGTTTTTATCCCCCGGGGAGCACGCTTGGTGACTTTACTGGAACTCGGTTCATTAGGGATGGTTTAGCTCGTGAAGCGAGCGAATTGAAAGCACATTTAAGCGAAGAATTGAACGAACAATTGGAAACTTTCGTTAGACAATTTTGACCTAATACGATATGCGAATACTACCACTTTTCACGCCTTCCACAAAGTTTTCCATGATTCCACCTGCAATATTTCATGTCTCGCAAAGTTTTACCCACACAGAGAACTTCCAGAAACTATGTACATATGTATGTATGTGTGTGTATTTTAATTGAAAGAGCATATGTATATATGGTCCGTAGAAGCCACATTTCAAAATATATCCACCTATTTTGAAATAGTTTAGTTTTTGTTTTATTAAAGAATTAAAGTCCATGCATAAAATATACAAATTTTAAGGGAGAATTTTCAGAGTTTACCTTTCGTTTGAAGTCTTAACTCTTGGCGCCCGATAAGGACCCAACCCATCGAAAATGGGCGGCCATTAATAACGAAATGAAATCAGATGGAAACAGGAACAGAGCTACTCTGAAAGAGAGAACTCCTTCTAATAAATATGCCCAACTAAATTAACTGCCCTTAAGATTGACGACAAGAACTCAGCAGAATTCAGGCCTAGAAAAACCCCATACAACCCCATGCACACACAAAGAGGGGAAAAGGGGGGACATTTTGTGTCGTAAATTTTCCGAGAATGAGTGGGACAGAGGCAGGACAGGACAGAAGAGGAGAGGAGAGCAGGAGGCAAAAGCTGACAAACAATTAAAACAATGAAAAGTGGGCAGGCAAACGGTAAAGATCCCAAAGAGACAGGTGTGACCATCCTCTCAGAGTGTGGGGCAGTGGGCGGTGCCATGGGCGGTAGATGTAAGGTGGCAAGTGTGGGCGGTGTTGAGGCAGTTGGCAGGTGGGTGGGTGGCAAGGCATAGCAACTTCATTGCCTAGTAACGGTCTGCTGTCTGCACTTCATCAACTGCCGCTGGCATTTCTCAAGCAATATTCACCCTCTCGCTCTCACCCACTCGCTCTCTCTCTCGCTCGCTCTCACTCGGGGCTGCGCACTTTGCTGTTGTTGCTGCTGAGCTTATTGTTATTCTTGTAGGCTAGACAAAGGTGGTCTCCCTGTCTCCCTGCCCTGCCCTGCCCGTCCCTCGACCGCCGCCATCTCCTGTCTGTTGCCCGCCTGGTGACGACAGAAGGGCCGGGCCGCCTGCCAGAATGGAGCAGGTGAGGAGAAATTATTATTTATAAATTGCTATACCCTTGCGGGGAGGGTACAATGAGTTCGAGCTGGTATTTGCGACGTAGAAAGGAGAGCACGAGACAGACATTTGAAGCATCTCTCTACCATGGCGAGCGAGTGATCCGGGGGTTGACGCACCAGGAAGCGAGTGTGCAGGGGGCTTGCCCCCTAGTATTATACATAATTATAGAATAAATAATAATAATAAATAATAAAATAAAAGCATTCACGATATACTGGAGATCAGAGATACTTTTTTACTGTAAATCTGCAGTAAGTGTCCCTGGGCTTTATTAATCCTATGCCATGGATCTGCTGAGGGTATCAAGGGATGCGGTAGGCGATGCTGAGCTTTCCCTTATTGTTGATTTTGTCCCTATCCCTATCCCTTTCCCCGTCGACGACACCTTTGCAGCACGGAGCCTGCTCTCGCTCCCTATATTTGGTCTTTTGAATAAAGTTTATGTCGGTGATGGCTCAACTTTCTTCCCTCCTGCCTCCAGCCTCCAGCCCTTGCCTCTTGGCCGCCCCCACAATCCTCACCTCTGCTCTGCCATTGTAGCCGCCTGCATGTCCTCCCATTGTCCTTTTGGGCCTATTGTCTGATAGTTGGAAAACATTTTGCACGCTTTTGGCATCTAACATGAAAATTATTGCGTCTGTCCTGCTTTGGCAGTTCAAGTGCACAGCGGTACAAAGAGGGGAGGGGGAGGGTGAGGGGGATGGTGGATGGTGGATGGAGGGTACGACAGAGTGAGAGAGGGGGAGGGGGAGGTGGAGGGGCAATGGGGCAATGGGGAGAAGCGAGTAGAGCCTGCTGCATTTTTAATTAAATTCAGACTTTTGCGATTGCACAAATAAAAGCTAAATGGTGAAAATGGGAATGGGAAATGGAAAAGCGCAAAGCGCAAAGCAAAAGGAAATACTTGGAGCGTATTTGGAATTTTTTCGTCCGCGCACACTTTTCACTTTTTCACATTTCAATAAACAATTTTTATTGCTCTGCTCCTTCGCAAATTAGCTGCTGGGCCGCCTGGGCTGGGAAAACGCCTATCACTCGCACTCCCCCCCCCCCCGTGGGCTCCACACAGTTGTAATAATATTTTTGCCCCATTTTTTGCGCTGCTTTTCTTGTGGATTGAAGTGGAGTGGGGTGCAGTGAGGTGGAGTGGCGTTTTCTTTAGATTTCTTCGAGAGTGGAGAGTGGAGTCGCTTTTGCTAATGAGTTTTCACTTGATTGAAGCTGGGAGCTTGGACAACATAATATTATTTCAGCACACAATTCTTAGACATTTTCCGAAAATTTACGAAATTCTCCATCGGTCGAAGAGAAGGTCTTTGCTTTTGCTTTGTGGGCCAAAATGTCTGTCATAACCCATTATCTACTCCAAAAGTCCATGCAATGTATGTTTTATGTGGAAGAACTCCACTTTGAGCTCCCCAAATTGAATGTGCAGTCCTTTGGGGACGAAGAGCATGAAATTCCATAATGAAATTGTGCAGAAACCAAAGGACATCCGACAGACGACATCCAACATCCGACATCGGACATCGGACGGACTGCAGACGACAAACGACGGACGACAGACGAAGCTAGATGAAAGACGAAAGACGAAAGAACGGGCTGGACACCCACTTAGCCCATGGCCATAGGCCTGTCACGTGCCAGCCATCACCAACTACCAACTACCCACCAAGCGAGGCCAAGCCAAGCCAAGCCGGACTACTGATGCTCCTTGTGCTGGTCCTGCAGCGGCAGCAACAGCAACAGCGGCAGCAATCCTTGGGATGTCAATGCTGTTTGCATTTTTCGCATGAAATTGACGTTTCATTTGTTATAATATGCATTGAGGCAACATTTCGATACTCATAAATATTTAACAGACATTCATCTGTTGGGAGAACCGATGAAGGAGCCACAGTCCCAGGCCCAGGCCGAGGCCGAGGCCGCCTGCATCGGGAGCCATGCGATATCCGCACAATGGCTGGCCAGACGGGGGACCTGGGCAGACGCGGTAGATGGCCAACAGGGGAGCAAGGGAGTTGGAGTTGGAGTCGCAGTCAGAGGCAGAGTCAGAGTTGGAGCTCGATGGCGGGTGGATGGGTGGATGGCGGGCTGGCTGGCTCGCTGGCGAACGGTACGTGTGCTTGCACATTATGGTCATAAAAATGCTAGTGCCGCCAAAAGGAGACCCCAGACGAGACTTCTCCTCTGGACATGGGCGTTGACACATGCAACAGCAGCAGCAGCAGCAACAACGGTGAAGGCCTTTTGCAGGAAGCAGAGTTCGCAGTGCAGCGGACGGATCAGACTCTGACGCGGAGCGTTGTCAAGTGCATTAATTATTGATTTAAATAATGCCCCCCACTCGTAAGCTGCGTTGTTGGTCGGCAATTCAATCGTCTCCGGACTCCTCGACCCAGGAGCAATATCAATCCGAGGATATTATAAATTGTTCCGCAAGGGAACAGCCTGTGTATCTATATACGTATATGTACATATGCATATACGTATGTATGTATGTGTATATATATCTCTTCGTTGGGGATATATGTATGTATCTCCTCTATCTCCGACTGGTATTGATTTTCAAATGCCAGTCATCCTTTTCATAACGATACACAGAGAGACAGAGAGGGGGAGAGAGGGGGAGAGGGGGGGAGAGAGAGAGAGCGCGCGAAGGCAGCGTGGAATATTCACAAGGTAGTTCACCTTTTCACACGCACTGTTTGTTTTCCGTTAAATCGAAACAATCAGCGCTAATTGGAAATTTAACAGTTCATAAAAAAGTTTCCCACACCTTTCCACACTATACCGTACCGTACCACACCGCACCGCACCGCACCCGCCTTCCACCCCCGCCCCCTTGACGTGTGTAGACGCCGTTGTTGACCCAAATAGCGCTTTGAGCCCCGGAGAAACGCATGGCCTAAGCCTTCGAGCCCCCCCCCCCCCCCAACACTCTACGGGTAGTTTGTTCCATGCAGGTGGGATAGTGCGGGGGCAAATGGCGTTGTGTGGGTGTGTGTGTGTGTGTGTGCAGATGTGTCTGCATTCATACATCAACGAATGTGCACACACATTAAAAAACTATCAGCGTGTGTGTTTCATTTCACTTTCGAGTTGCTTTCATCGCTCTCTCCTGCCATCCCCTGCCTCTGCCTCTGCCAGGATAACACTAATTTCGCACCACTAATTACAGTTTTTTAGTCGAAACCAACCCCCACCCATTCCCGCACTTTGTGTAATTATGCGAAGTGAGTTTTGCTACTTAACTCAGTTGGGAAATATCGTAATAAAAATTACACCAGCCAAATGTTGTGTTTGGCTGGAGACGGAGGTGGAGGTGGAGGGGCAGGGGGGAGCTGGATGTTGTTCTTGTAGTTGTTGCTAATGTTTTTTGCCATTCCTGCAGTTACTTTTCATTTAAAAAGGAACCAACGGAAGGCGCAGAGGGGGGGAGGCGAAAAGTGTAAATTAAGTGCAACATGTAGTACTGCTCCTCATTTTCAGAGTGAGCCAAACGAGGTTAATGGTGGGAGCACGAATCTCAAGATGCGTTCACCAAATACCAGCATATAGGAACACATAATTGGGAGCTATCCGAAGACATCTGGAAGCATCGGCAGCTCCTGGCCCGAATACAGTATTACAGCCCCGAACTCCACCGGGAGTACAGTGCCGGGCTGAAATTATGAGTCGAGCATAACTTCTCCTAACTTGGTTAGGCGCCTGGCAGTGTGCTATGCGAACTTAATTTTATTTCGTTCCATATTCGACTTTCCCCTGAGGAAGGCCTTGGCTTCCGTACCCCGTGCTCCGTGCTCCACCTCCGCCCTCGCCCACGCCCTCGCCCTCGCCTCCTCTTCAGTGTGCTGCAATTGCTGGCTGCTGCAGGCTGCAGGCAAAGGCCAAATCAATTTCAATTCTATGGAAGTTAAGTCCGTAAGTTAAGTCGAACTAGTACCAGACTCTAGTACAATATACTGTACGAGACTGCCTGACTCACCCCCACCCCCACGCCCTTTCGCCAGTGACGGAGTGGGTGGGGGAGAGGGGGGGCCATCAAGACATAACAAGACACGGCAGCAAGAGCAAGAGCAACAGCAACTTTTTTGGCCAGGTGGTGCCACAAGCTACACGTCACTCCATGCCTCCATGCCTCCATGCCCCATGCCACAGCCTGCGCTCAACCGACAAATAAGTAAGAACAACTTTTCTATGCAACAAGAAACAGTTTCTGGCCCCGCTCCCCGCTCTGCCTCCGCCTCCGCCACCACATCGGATCGCAGGAAAAGCCCTTAGGCTCGGCCCGCGCAAAAGTCGTGCGGGAAAATAGAAAAAGTTGGCGGGATTTTTAAATTGAAATAAGCTGCAGGTCGCAAGTAGCAAGAAGCAAGCAGCAAGTAGCAAAGATTAAGCGCAGAGTTTAAGAGGGCAGACGCGGACGCGACGGAATCACTAGACGGAATAAAATGGAATGGAATGGAATGGAGATGGAGATGGAAATGGAGGGCAAGGGCAAGGGCAGGGGCAGGGGCAAGGGCACAAAAGAGACAAAAACCCCGTCGTAATAATCGCTTTAATTACAATTAAAACGGAACTGTAATCACATCGTTGTTGGTGCTGTTGTTGTTTTTACTATGAAGATGAATGACTGCCCATCCATCCAGGCGCGCCTGTCGGAGCGGGACGAATGAGAGGCAGAGCCGTAGTCAGGACCCTGGCCCAGACCTGGCCAGACAGAAAGGTGAGTCGTGGAGAAGGTGGGAACGGACGGACGGACAGACGGGTAGACGGGCAGACGGGTGGACTGGCTCTCTGGCAGAGTCAAAGTCGCGAAAGTAAAATGCTATTATAATGCTAATGACGTTTAATCGTTTTCGGTTGAAGATTCCTGGGAGCTCCACAATTTGCATAAAGTTGAACCGTTTAGTGGCCGTAGAGGAGCACTGCAACTTTTCCGACTTTCCCAATCACTTAAAGCGATAAAGTGGCCAGAAGTTTTCGCCTACTCCATTGGGACGAGGGTTATGTTCATTCACGTCCAATGTACATATATATACATATACATATACATATGTATTTATATGTATACCCAAGAAACGACTACAACTTTCAATTATTTCGATGAAACCAAATATATTTGAGTTTGAGTCCAACTTTGGTGGCTCTGAAAACTTCGAGTTTCGAGTTCAAAGACCACTTGATATATTTCAGTGTTGGATTATCCATACATTTTCCGTTCGTCTTCCATGGCACATGCGAGTAATACAGACTTGATTCAAAAAACAAAAAAAAAACACACTTTAATATTAATATTATTATTTGTTATCCTACGAGTTAGCCTTTGGGCTGGGAGCTGAAATGAGAAGAGAAGAGAACAGAACAGAATGGATGTTAGTAATTAGGCAAACATTTTGGGGGGGGGGGGGGGAACTCTAGCTTTTCGATCAATTCAAGAGAGCTATTCAATTTTATAGCCGTTTGCCCGCAACCCCTGGGAAGGAGCCCCCAATTAACAATTCCCATCACAGGCAATAAATCAATTTTAACGACCATTTCGCCTAATTAAAAAGCCTCACAAAATATTAGTCGTAAAAAAGTTTATGACACTCGTTTCGGTGTCCTTTTTGCCCCTTTTGCCGCACCAAAGTGCCACAAAATGTAGCAGGCAATTAGGCGCCGCACAAAAACACCAAGAACCAGAACTAGAACCAGGAGGACAGGACAGGAGAGGAGGCCAGCAGGAGGCCGGAGTAAATGACACAGAATGAAAAGCAAATATTATTACGGGGACAGATGAGAGTCCGAAGTCGGAAAATAAAAAATACTCATGTGCAAGTGGGAAAATTGTACTGCATTGACAGTTTTCGAACACTTGGCCAAATAACTGGAGGGGTGACACCTGCCACGACCCAGGGCATCCCTGGCGCATCCCTGGCGCCAATCTCCCTGTGCTGCTGCGTATGGTAAGAAGCGAATGGGTTAGAAGGATGGACAGAACAGAGCAGGACTGGGCTGGACAGGACAGGGCAGGACAGGACAGTACAGAACCTAACCGCTTGCTTGACACGTTGTTAACTTTGGGGCTACAACAATGGAGGAGAGGAAAAAATTCTTGGGCCACACAGCCAGAGACACGGAGGCAGTGGCAGCGGCAGTGGCAGTGGCAGAGGCAGGATTCAGAGGCGAGAAATAGCAGAATCTACTGCTCCTTGACATGTGTGTGGCCTCGACAAAAAGAGAACCGCAGGACGAGAGCAGAATGAGAGTACGGAGCTGGAGCCGGAGCCGGAGCAGGCAGCAGGCAGCCAGAGGACGCTGTGGATTTTACGCACTGCTAAATAAGCAATTTGCAAAATGTCCAAACCAATAACATAACAAATGACACAGTGGCTGCCCCAACTTTGCGGTCTGTTCTGCCACTGGCTGCAGAAGGAGAGGAGACACTCGAAGGAGGCACACCCACCCAGCCCGGCTCGGAAGATGTGCAACTGCAGCTAATGAAAATTAAGGCTAAGGCTAAGGCTGTGGCTGTGGCTGTGGCTGTTGCTGGGGATGTGGCTACGGCTATGGCTATGGTTATGGCTATGGCTATGGCCGGAAAGTGTGAAAGTTTTTCCAGCTATGGAAACATTTCCGCTTCGAACTGGTAAAGGGGTTTTCGAGTGACGATCAAAGTGGATTATTCAAATGAAGCTTCAAAACCAGAGAGCTGGGCTATTTCCCAAAGAAGAGAACAGAAAAGAAAAGAAAAGAAAAGAAAAGAAAAACTACGGTTACACACTCCAAGGGGCACAAAGGTGCACAAGGACACAACTTAGCTGCGATTACTACTCATCATCAGCACAGCTCTGCCTTGATTTGGGAAAACGGATCTCTTGAAGCTCCAAAGTTGGCTGTTGTTCAACCTCTTAGCTGCCGGATGAAGCACCCTTCGGAGGGCCCTTCACCTTTGTGCTCCATGGCCAACATTCTTGTCTTCTCGAAACAATGGCTTCCACCCTCAGCCTCACACTCAGCAGCACCCAACACCACCCCCTGATGCGCTCCGGTCGATGCTATGCGATGCGATGCGGTGCGGTGCTGGCATTGTGGAAATCTCATTAATTGGCCCCGGCACCGCAAAGCGAAAGGACAATAACATGTCGGCAGGATAATGGACAAACTCTGGCCTAAAAGCGCACTTTAAATATTAAAGGCCACCGGCATCTGTGGGTGGGTGGGACCGGGCCCGGGCCAGGGCCCTTCACTTGGCTGCTCATTCTCCGGCCCTGGGACAACGTCAACACAACCGCAAAACATCAAACTGCCGGACTGTCCGAGCTGGACATGGAGATGGAGCGGGCAGCGGGGAGCGGGCAGCGGGCAGCGGGGAGCGGGCAGCGGGCAGCGTGAGGGATTCCTCCGAGGCTGGACCCAGACTACAGGTCTGTGGCGGAGGCTAAACGCAAAAGCGTATAATTTACAGCACACCTTATGGGGGCTGGGAGGCACAGAAGGAAATGAAGGGGGAAGGGGGGAGGGGGAAGCGGGTTGGGCGGCTCTGTCTGTCTGTCTGTCCGTGGGTGGGTGGGTGGCGGTGCTTGTGACAGCCTCTGACGCAGGGGGCGTGGCCAACACCTACTGCAAGACTGCTGAGAACGATGAGCGCTGATGGCGATGATGACGATGATGACGATGATGATAATGATGATGATGATAGCATTGACAACAGGGACATCGTCGTCTGTTTATGAATATGCCGCTGACGAGCAGAGGATGGGGCCGAACGCATAATTGGCGTAGGACATCTTGGGAGCCCCCATGTGGTGTAATGTGTGAGAGAATGGACAGGCACAGGCACAGGCACAGGCAGAGGCACAGAGATGGGGACGGGGGGCCCAGACGTGTCCGGAAATCAACTTAGCACAACCGCAAAAGCGCAATCTCCTTTTTGGGGACGGCCCCCAACGGCAGCCCCAAACCCCAGCTTTCTTATGGCAGGGTTTTGCTTTTGTGTGTTGGCATTTCTGGATAATTGGTGTGTCCGTGTTTGGGGTCCTAGTGCCAGTCCTAGGACCAGTCATAGTCATAGTCCTAGTCCTGGTCCTAGTCCTATTCGTAGTAGGGGGAAGGGTCTCTTTAACTCCCAGGGTCCCAGGGTCCCCGACTGCACATTAAGTTGCCGCTTTGCCTCTCGCAAATTGACTTAATGACGCTTTGGTGCAACTGCAATCCTGCATCGGCCTCCTGCCTCCTGCCTCCTGCGCATTTCCGCTGTTGTGGTGCCATTTTGTTCGCTCTTTGGTTTTACGCATTCGGATTTCGAGCAGGAGATGGAGATCGAGCGGATGATAGTAGAACAGCAGATGGCGATGGAGATGGAGCAGCAGCAGCTGGATACTATATGCAACTGGAGCCAGTTGTCTGCCTCCATCTGCAGCGTTTCCTGTGGCTGCTGGCTGGTGGCTGTCTCCTGCCTGATGCCTGGTCGGAGGTCAAGTCGGTGGTCCCTGTGGTCTCGTAATGATGTGGTAATGTGTCTCGCTGACCTTTTTCCATGCAACATTTCCATTCGCTCCTCGCTGCTCGCTCGGTTTGTGTTGTGTTTGCGCCATTTCCCAGTTTGGCGCCTTGAAGTATGCCATGGAAAATAATAAATTACTCATGCACACTAGGAGACGTGTCAATATGCAAAGTGAATGCGGTCGGTTGACACCCAAGGGGTGTCGAAATGGCACTGTCCTGGCACTGCCACTGGCACTGGCGCTGTTCCTGGTCCTGGTCCTGGTCCTGGTGTCCTGTGGCACACAGAGTGACTCATGGCTGAACGACGTGTCCAGCCCTGTGACAGCCCAGAGTCTTAACTCCAAGGCTCTATTAATATCTCAGAATGACACTCTCTCCCTCTCTCTCTCTGGCCCGTAATCCTATCCGTAATCCCCCCCCCGTCCCACGCTTACCCAAATCAATTGTCAAATCCGAAACACATTATCGAAATTAAATGGAAACCAGTCACAGGCCCGGATTTGGCTCTCAAAGTTTCTGATTTACCTACTGAACAAAAGCCAACAACTCCACTCGCAACTCGAGTTAAACAAAGAGCGGTGCTGGGGGGGGGGGGGCGAAACAATTGGGAAATTGTAAAATATTAAAAACATCCAACGGGCGCCTCTTGTGCTGTAGGAAATACCCTTGCAGATGGTACTATGACTTTTATTAGGTATTTGCATTGCCATCAAATCTAGAACATTGCCATCATATCTAGAATATCCGACATCTTTCTGTCCACCAGTCGGCGTGCCAGTAATCAAATCAATTTATTCTATTTATTATCTGCAAGGGTATCTCTACGAGTGAGTGTATGCCCCACAGCCCCACAGCCCCCACAAGCCCTTTCCTTTCCTTTCCTTGCCTTGCCTTTCCTATTTTACCCATTTTTGTTAGCTATTAATCAAAGCAAATAGCTATGGAGAAAATAAATATTTAATTACCACTCAGCCACAGCAGCAGCAGCAGAAGCAGCAGCACAAGCAGCAACAAGAAGGGCTCTCCTGAAATTTGCATTGCCTATCGCAGGGCGGATAACCTGAGCTGGCTGCTAGCTGGGGGGCTGGAGCTCGCTTTGTTTTCTTTGCATTTCATTAGGGAAATGCATAAACAGCGAGCTCCTCTCCCAAAGCCCCACACCCATCCCCTTCCCCATCCCACTCCCACTCCCACTCGAGTGCCTTTGCTTTCTGGCTTTCTCAAGAACTGTTGCATACCTGTAGGCGCAGTCTGGCACCGTATGCTGTCATCATGTTTCCTGGTGATTTGTAGGCAACATTCTGAGGCATTTTGCAGCATTCCGGCAGGCCTCCGAGAGGCAACGTCGGCAGTCTGCAGTCTGCCGCCTGCCGCCTGCACCAAAGCCCAAACATTTTGATTGAGTCGGGAGACAAATCGTTGTGGCAGCTAATGTAATTAGTCTGTTTTTGTCTCTGTGCCACACTCTCCCTCTCTCTCCCTCTCTCTCCCTCTCTCTGTCTCTCTCTGTCTCTCTCTGTCTCTCTCTGTCTCTCGCTTGTCACAGCTGGTCGCACTTTTTAGTGGTAATTAATTGTGGAACCCTGAATAAACAATCTGCCAAGTCGAGGAGACAATTGACTGGAGGCAGCTGGCAGCAGACTTTCCCGTTTCGTTGAAATGGAAAACGCATCCAGCAATTGATATTTTGAATTTTTGGCCAAAAAACCTCGCTCTCTCTCTCTCTCTCTGTAATTTATTTATAAATGCTGTGTGCTCTGCCATCGTTGGCGCAAAAAGCCACAGAACAGCACAAATATTATTTGCCTTGCTTTTCGGCATTTACGGCAATCAATTTTTGTGGCCAGCCAAAATATATATGTATGTACGATTCGAGTGGGAGTCGATTCGATTCGATTCGGTTCGAGTGGAGTGGAGTGGAGTGGCATCAAGTGGCGGAGTGGAGCATCCATGTCCTTGATGACTCGCAAAGCTCAAAATATTACCAGAAACCATTTTGTGCTGCTGCCATCAGTGCATCATCAACATTAACGTGCCTGGTGAAAATGTGCGGTGAAAATGTTTAGAAAACAATAAGAATGGCTTCCCTAATTGGCACAAGCCCAGAACATTTGGCCAAAAACGGAATATACATATTTCCAACATAATCTTGGGTAATTCAGATGACATTCCGAGGCCCCACCCCCAACCCCAATCCCCCGGAATCCTGCTGCATTCGCAACTTAATTACCAGCCTCCGGCATTTTCATTAGCTTATGAGACAATTTATTTGCTGAGCAAAACTTTGCACTGAATGCCAGTGCGCCAGAGTCCTGATTGTCAAAGTGACGTCGAAAAGGCAAAGTTCAAAGTTCAGGCACTAATGATGATAATTTTTCGCAAGCAAAACTTAAACAACTGTCGCGCAGCGGACCAGAGCGGAACGGATCGGAGTGGAGCGGAGTGGAGCAACTTTGCAGCAGCCTAGCTGCATCCAAGAGGCAAGGGGCAAGAGGCAAGGCAATCAAAATTATTAATTTAGGGAAACGAAACTCGCTCGAGCAGGCCAAATCCGAAAGGTAAATCTGGCGATAAATTCTGTGCAATTATTTTGGTTTCATTTGATCCTTTGAGCAATCTGGCGGCAGATGGCGACAGACTCTTTTTCTTTTTTTTCTTCTTTTTCTTTTCTTTTTTGGTAGTGTGTGTGTGTGTGTGGGCCGTGCCTGATTGATATGCAGGATAGTCGAAGGGCATTGCAGGTACGTATTGGGTTGCGGGCACGGACAATAAGTATCTAAAGAAGCATCCATCCACCCGCCCATCCATCCATCCATCCATCCATCTATCCATTCAGCCATCCAGCCATCCATCCATCCATCCATCCATCCATACCTGGGGGCCTCATCAGCATGGTTTGGTTTCCATGATTGCAGTCAGTGCACGTCGGTCTGGAGACGCGGCGCGTCATCAGTTCCTTTGACATGTCCTCCGGCCATTAATACGAAGGAGATACGACTACGAGGCATCCAAGACGAGGTCGTGTGTGTCTGCGCGCTTCCGTTTTGCCTTCCGTTTTTCACCCATCCCCATACCCATCCCCAGTCCCACCCGGCCGCCCAGCTACCTCTGAAATTAACCTGCCCCCAAGTGGCTGCCCTGCCTCCCACACGACCGGGTTGGCAAATTTCCAATCGCAGACGGAAGCATTTCCCCAGTCATCAGGCAACAGCGGAAGCCCGGACGAGGCGAGGCGAGGCGACTCGAGTCGAGTTGAGGCGAGGCGAGTCAAGTCGAGGCGCCTCCTCCACTGGAGCTCATTAAAAATGCAGCACTGCCATGAGACAGAGCAGAGGCAAGGCGAGGCAGCCGAGGCAGCCGAGACTCCGGACTACGCCTCATCAATGTCTCTGCTTATTGCATAAAATGCCATATTAATGGCTGTCAATATTGATACTACTCATAGTTATAGTCATCGACATATGCCCAGGCCTAGGCAACGACAGCTACAGCCACATCGACAGCTACAGCCACAGCCACATCGACAGCCACATTCATATCGCCATCCTCTGGACAAGTTCTTTGTGTGCGCCGGGCTTGGGTTAACATTATTATACAGAAGGCTGAAGGAGTGCAGTACAGTACAGTACAGTACCCATGGTCCTCAGGGGTATATCGGGGCGGCACGAGCAAGTTGCAAGACCATAAATTATGCACATACATACACAGTACATACACATATCCCTCATGTGTGTACGTATCCGTTGCAGCGGCGGACAGTGTGGATAGTGTGGAGCTTCGGGAGGAGCCAAGTGGCAGCTATTGGGTATCTCGCATTCGATCACCATTAGCCGCATCCTGGCTGCCGCAATTCCTGCTGCCAGATGTTAGATTGGCCTCGATACATGCTCCGATGATGATTCTCTCTGTTCTGTGGCTTTGCCATATCCTTTTCGGCATATTCCCCACCCCTCCTGCTGCCTGCTGCCTGCCTGCTGCCTGCCTCCTGCCGCCTGCTGCCTGTTGCCGGTTTTTGTTGCCCTTTCAGTTTTGGGCGTGGCACCAGCATACACCATTCAAAGTTATAATTATGTTGATTGGCATATGCATTTCATTAGATGATGGACCTGAATGGAATGCACTCAATCACAAAACCGAGCTCCCAGAGACAAAAGCCAGTGGATCAATTCGTATGGAAATGGAAATCTTGTGGAGTTTGTTTCGGTTTCCATAATTTGTCAATTGCACACTTCTCTTCGAGTTTAATGAATTAGTTTTGCCACTTAATTTGCAACGCAGCCAGCCAGCCAGCCAGCCAGCCAGCCAGCCAGCTCTTTAAGCCGTACTCGAACAAGCCCAAGTCCCACTTGAATGTTTGCAGATTGCCAGTCTCTCCCAATATTAGTACAACATAATCACTCTACACATACGACGGGGCATGGAGACTAAAATATACATACAGACACATGTATGTACATATAGTATGTACAGTATGTATGGTATGCATGTATGTGTGTCCGTTTCGACCCCAAACGACAAACTAGTCCCCGACTAGTCCCCCATCATCGAGCAGGCCACCACGGCCACCGCGCAGGGGCAAAAGTGTAAAAGTCAATAGGAAAACAAAGGAAAATTCCCAAAATAAAATCAACAGTAGCTTTTCCAAATATTTTGGCAAAAGTGGGAAAAGCGAGAGAAAGATGGCGGCGTATTAATCAAATAAATGCATTTTGATTATACAAACAGCGCGAAAGTTTTTGGGGGCTTGCTGATGTGCCTGCCACACACACACACACACACACACACACACGCACGCACACACTGTATGCTGCCCCTCCCCCCCACTCTTTCTCTCAATGTCTCTGGGAAAAAAACTGATTTCGAAAGTTACGATCCTAAGCCCCGTGCAGTAGCTGGCGAAATCCATTAAACTTTTACGACTATTGTAAACATTAACTTGCATATGCATTTTATGTGCAGAAAGGGTCCGCGGGGGCTCCAGCGGGGGCGGCAGGGCAGAGCAGAGCAGGGCAGGGCAGGGCAGGGCGTGCAATACTTTTTAGCGCCGCCATTTAAAACTTGCCCCATTGACGGGGAGAGTCAGAGTCCTACGAGGAGAGCGGAGAGCGGAGACGTGGAGAGCGGAGAGGCGGAGACGTGGAGAGCTGGAAAGGCGGAGACCCGGACCGAGTGCATAGGGAGTGCGTATATCAGCATCCTCAGACATTGTAACCAACTGAGATTTGATTTTTTGAGCGGAAATGCGAATGGGATCGGGAATGGGCATGGGCATGGGCATGGGCATGGGAATGGGCATGGCAGCGGGCGGAAGTGGGGAAGTGTGTTTGGGAAATCTGGCAGGCTGGCAGCAGGCACTCAGACAGCCAAAGGGCGGTCGTGGGCCTCTGTGTGGCATCCCAGACAAGGAAATGTTAAGTTTATTTACTGCGAATTCCGAGGGGGCGGGGGGGCGCCACTACGATGGGATGCGTGGCCAACAATGATGCCAGTGGGATGTCATATTTCTGCAATTTATCGATCCTTTAAAATACACTTCACACACTCGAATGGATGGTATTATCCTCGATGCGCTGATGCTGCTGCCAGTCCTGCCGCTTGCCGCTTGCTGTTTGGCCCGTTTAATGCTCATTTCGGATCAAAAGTATCTTTTGTTGCCCATCGTGTCATCAGCTGCATCCATAAAACGATAATTTATGGCAAATTTATAATGTTGTAAGTGCCAACAAACTTGCTGTAACTATCCATAAAAGGTCGGACACGCCACCCACTGTGCTGGCGGAGCTGGCGCTCCCTCGATTCCACTTTCCAACTCAAATCCGAGGCTGCTGCTGCCTCTGTGCTCGTAAAGCAACTTGGCCCAAACCATAGATAAGAGTGGGGTATAGGGGTGTCGGGTTGGAGGGGCTGCGGGTGCTGGTGGATGGGATGGGGGGATGGGTGCTTGGATGTATGGATGTATGGGAAGGGGCCAGCCGCAATGGCATCTAAAGGGCACACACCAAAGGCGTCGCTGCATAAATATTACAAAATCGTAAATACACACGCTCCATGCCGACGACGCTTTCGAGAGTGCCAGAGTGCGAAGCCATTCGCACAGTTGCAGCTACTCCTAGATACAGATACAGATACGGATACGCATACGGATATAGATACAAATACAGAATACAGAATACAGATACAGATGCACAGCTTGAACTTGGTGGGGCACTGCTGTGGTGTCATAGAGGCAATCTGCCCATGAAGGCTGCACCACACACAGGAGCATGTTGTATCTCCATCTCCATCTCCATCTGTGACACCCTTCTCACTCTCTCGAACTTTTACTCTTCGTATAGCGTATAATGATCATTGGTTAATCAACATTCCGGTGCTAGGCAAGGACCAACAGACGACAGCAGACATTTTGATAGAGGAATTCCATTCGATTTCGAATGATTAAATCCAGCTGCAAATCAGCTGTTTTGTTTCAACGGAATGGCAAGTTGCCAGTCAGACATATACAGCCCCTATCTATATTGAATGTGAATGTGAGTTGGGGGGGCGGGGTGGGGGGCAAGGCGTATGCTATGCTATGCTATCTAAGGGTGCAAAATGTTCGCATATCCGGCAGCTCTTTCATTTTTGCCCTTTCGCCACAGCTCGTCAGTTGGCCAAAGTGGCCAAGTCCGATGTCCGACGTCCGACGTCCGAGGTCCGATTCTGATTCCGAGTCGAAAAACCAAGGCTAAGGGCTGTACGGCTCGCTTTTTGTTCTAATTTTGAGTTTCGGCTCCGCTTCGCTTCTCTCATTGTGGGCCGTGAGTCGGGGGACGGGGGCCGGGGGCCGTGGCCCGTCAGTTGGCTCTTCCATGGGGCCTATTCGGTTTAGGGATAGAGGGCTCTGGGAGTGGAACTTGGCTCCTGTCATGTTGCAGAGTCCTAGGCATTTTATTTATGCGTGAAATGCTCTCAAATCTCCAAACTTGCATCGTTCCGTCCGGTCGTGTGTGTGTGTGTGTGCTTGTGTGTGTGTTTGTGTGTGTGTTTGTGTGTCTGGGGTCCACTTCAACGTCCGGAAATTAAAACTTTTTTATGGCTCTGGCATTTTGTGTGTAAATAAAACTCGAAATTTAAATATATGTGTGTGTGTGTGTGTGTGTGTGTGTGTGTGTTGCTGTTGCTAAATAAATTGGTCAGGGCAATAAATTTCTAGAGCAAACCCAACGCCCAACTAGTTCAAGAATTTCTGGCCAGAGCATAAAAGCTTTGAGCATTAGAACATTTTTGGAAACGATTTGCAAATTCGCCTCATCCCTCAAAAGATCCAGAAGATCATCAGCACCCTGTCCTGCTGTAATCCACACAAATCCCACCATGCTCTTGGCTCCTTATACCAGAAATAATTATCCTATACAACAAGGTGCTGGCTTGATTGGAAACGATCTGAATTCGATCCACCGATCCTTAGCAGTAAGCATGGAAATTCGTTGTAAATTATGATCCACTCACCACTCCTTTGTCGATTCAATCATAGTTGGGCTTTCGGCGCTCATTTCTCTGCGATGAGCAGCAGGATCTTGTTCATCAACTCATTGGCCACAGTCTCATTCAGGGTGTTCAGTCGGGCCGCCAGGAAGTCTCCGAATTTCATGTAGAGCAGCTCCCTGGTGCTGGGCAGATGCCGGGACTGGGAATGCAAGCGCCCGCCACCCGCGGCACCCACTCGCGTGTAGCTGCTGCCGCCGGGCGAGTAGCGGCCGTCGGGGCCCATCATGTCCACATCCACCACTGGGGAGTACCGGCCAGTCTCGTCGTCATCCTCGTCGTAGTCATCCAGATCCTCGTCCAGGTCCCCAGCGTCGGCGTCGATCAGCTCGTTGTTCGCGTTGATGATGAGACGGGGTGGGGATGTGGCGTAGATCGAGGCGCTCTTGGCTGCCGGCGCCTGCAGGCGCGCCTTCAGCTGCTGCTTGGTATGCGGACGAATGGTGGCCAGCTTCGTGCCGCTGCCATGGCCGTCCACATCATCCGGAGAGCCCGGTTCGTCCTTGATATAGATGGAGGGCGAGGAGCTGCAGGAACGTGAGCTGGACAGCACCTGCGCGGGCGAAACAGACGCGGCGGGCACTGCGGATGCTGTCGCGGACGGCGGCTGCTTCGGAACGGCACTCAGCGAGGTCAGCGTCACGTCCGGCTGCAGCTGGAGGGCCTGCAAATGCTGGGCCTGTGGCAGCAGTGCGGCGGGCAGCTGGCTGAGGCTGAGGCTGGGCAGGACGGATGCTGGATTGGCCACTGACGTGACACTGACGTTGGTCTTTGGCTGCGGCAGGGCCAGAGCATGCGACTGCAACTGCGACTGCGGCTGCGGCTGCGGCTGATTGTTGGGATTGTTGGGATCGCTGGGCGCAAAGTATTGGTACTCGTCCATTGCCACACTGTTGTTGTTGTTGCTGTTCGAGTTGTTGTTGTTGTTTGCGGTGGAAATGGACCTGACCGCGGGATCAGTGGGGCCCTGCTTGACGCGCTCCCGTGACCTGCAAGAGAAAGACAGGTAAAGCCTCCTCTAGAAGAAATATCAAATAACAAAGAACAAAGAACTCACTTCCGCTCTCGTATCACCTCCTTGAGAAAGGCCATGGCATCGTAGTACTCCCACTTGGACTTGAAGCGCGTGGTGCCCAGCATCTTCTCGTGGTTCAGCTCCCGGCGGAAGATCTCCCGCAGGGAGGTGAAGGTGCGCTGCACCCGCTCCCCGGTCACGTTGAACATGCGCCCCAGCTCGTTCCATTTGATGGCCTTCTTCTTGTCGGAGCGCTTGTAGTGCGGCAGGCGGCAGTCCCACAGGATGGGATTCAGGCGCACTAGCTCGATGAGTCGGCGCTTTTCAATGTTGTGCCGCGAAAAGGCCATTTCGAGCTGGCTCTCTCTCTCTCTATCGCTCGACTTTGGCGCGCTCTCTTAATCCCTCTCGCGGTGCGCTCTCTTAGGCGCTACTAACGTTAACTGTTGTCGTGCTACCACTACCAAAACGGTATTTGCGCATGTCCGACTTTTGGTGCACTTGTCGGTGAGAGTTGGTCGTCTGTTTGTGTGTGTGTGTGTGTGTGTGTGTGCGCGCGCGTGTGTGTGTGTGTTTGTTGGCCCACTGCGGTGGGATGCTGCTGAAAGTAGGAGGAGGGAGGGAAAGATGTGAAGTGAGAAAATCGTTAATATTAGTTTATGCCCTGATGGTCCATGGCCGTTGCATACTTTTCGGCGCTCTTCTTGGGTCCCGAAAGGGTAAGGGTCGTTGCCGAGGTCCTTGAGGCTGGTTAGGGAGTTCAATGAACCTGAACGTGAACGTTACCGTGAACGTGAACCTAAACCTGGACCTGGAGAGAGTTCGAGTTCGAGTCGAGTCGTCGACGCGGAGGTGGGTTTATATTTGTTTTCGAAATAAATTCAATTGACTTTTGAGGGTAGCAAGAGATGATTGAGATAATAAACAGTAGAAAACAATGTAAATATTAAATTGATTACGAGGAAAATCAAATGATAGAACAAAAGCTGGCGAAATTCGCTTTAATTCGCCTCCCATCCGCCTCCGTACCACCTGAGGCACTGTTTCTTTTGCTGCTGCCCCACCGCCAACCCGTACAAATATACTGAATATACATATGTATTCCCCTTGTATACAAATCGAAGCACTCTTTGAGTTGGCTGAAATCAAAACCCCGCCGCAATCGTATAACATAAACAATAGTGTGTGTGTCTATGTCTGTGTCTGTGTGTGTGTGTGCTGTTGTTTCTGCGAATCCAAGTGATTCGACGTGGAACTATTTATTTATTTATTGGGTTATCTTATAAGAACTTTTTGCCAAACGACTGCGAGGCAGAAAAAGAGTCGAACTGCGCTCGATGCACACCGAAAGCCAAGAGGAGGATCTCCACCAGATCGGACCGACCGAATCCAATACGTACTATCAAAGGAATGTTCTGGCCTGGGCACAAAAGATCCTCCCCACTCTAACTCTAACCGACTCGCTTCGATTCTCGTTATGGATGCGCTTTGGGAGCAGTTTTTCCTCTTTTTGGTTTTTTTTATTTTTTGTTTTTTGCCAATTTCTCGTAGACTTATTTCGAACGATGCTGCAATGCACATGCGAGTACGAGTCGCCGCACACTTGTTCGGGCACACACACTTTCTGTCTAAAAATAAATGTATTTGCCACGCATTTGCCGCTGATACCAAAAATCGAGAAACACAAACTAAACGCAAATTTACGAACTGGCGAACGCATTTGCTGATTATTTGCAACTCGAGAAAATCCCTCTCTTCAAGGGGTGGCCGGAGGGGCACCCCATTCAATTAGCTTTTAATATATATGTATATGTATTTGTTTTTTTCTTTAATAAATGCTTGCCTGATTTTGGGTTGTTTTTATTTTAATATTTCGACTGGTTGGTCACTGTTTTGTTTATGCTGGTGATTCGGTCGTAGTTGCTGCCGCTTGCTGCTTGCCGCTTGTTGCTGCTGCTGCTGCTTTTCTTTATTAACAATATGAGCAGCAAACGTTGTGGAATTTATTTCAATTTATTTCAATTAACAACGTTGTTGTGGCCGCTGCCGCCGTTGCTGATGTGTGCGTCAGTAGAACGTCGCGGTTGCTGCCACTTATTGGGGGATGGATGCTGGCTGTTTGTTACTGCTCGAAGGCCTTGCAACAACTATTTGCTGCCACCACACAACGCACACAGAAATCTCCAAACGAGGTTCGGCAACACGGCAAAATTTACCGCACACATATGAAAATACATACATCCATATGTATATACATACGTGCATATGTTGTATTATTGTACTTATGTGTATGCATGTATGCGTGCGAGTGCTTGCCAAAGTGAGTGTGTATGTGTGTGTGTACACATATTATTTAAGCGGGCGCGAGAGAGGCCGCAACAACAAGCTCATTTCCACAATTAAAAAACACGGATGGTATTCCAAGCCTAAGCTCGATTTTCAGCTGTCACTTTTCACCACTTGGTAGTTGGGATTTGTCCACTTGCCACTTGCCACTGCCACTGCCACTGTGATGCTGTTGCTGCTGCTGCTGCTGCTGGTAGCTGCCACTTTCTGCTGCGTGTTGGCAACTCTTCCTTTACGGAGTGCGCTCTCTCCTCGATGCGATTTTCACAACTTGCCCACAAAAACCAACTGTAAACGAACTAAATTTTCTTGCAAATTGGCGGCGCAGCAGCCAGCCTCTGCGAGAGCGCAGAGCAACAATTGCTTGTTCGCTCTCTCTCTCTCTCCCTCTCTCTCTCGCACTGTCTCTCTCGCGCGCGTGTTAGTGTTGCCCAAAGAGAGCATCCCTCTCTGAGGATGCTTTTGTTGTTGTGTTGCTGCCCCTCTCTCTTCGGTGGGTTGTAAACAATCCGAGAAGAGAGAGAGAACTTTGGTAAAACACACATTTTCGCAGTTCGCAGTTGGTTCTCTTATCGACGCCGCGGCGGCGTTTTGTGGCAGCAGTGGCACGTTTATCGCCCGCTCACTCTTGTGGTGTGGTCTGTGAGTAATTCCAAAACGCTGATTAATATGCCGTCCGATAAGCGCGGGGTAACCGTCTGTCCCCAACCGTCAACAGATTCCTCCCATGGATGGTATTCCTGAACGACATTTGGCTTTGCTTGTGGATCAGCTGTTCCAACGATGTTCCTGTGGTATTTTTGTTTGGTATTTTTGGTACTTGCATTCAATTTGGATTTCTGGGATCAAGGTAATCCCATAATGGGATTTGGTACGTTTTATCCATGTGTCTTAGATACCGGACCCACCGTCTGATTGTGTCCAGTGCACATGTTGTCTCGACGACATTTTTCCGACTATGATTGAAGCTCTCTGTCTGTGGCGACTACACAAGTACATACATATGTATGCATGTATGTGTATGTACAAATTTGTGTGTGTATGTGTAATCGAATGCATTTGGGTACATTGGTTGAAGCGTAAAGCCACCTCACCTGATTTGTTTATTGGCTTTTGTATACAAAAATTATCTTTTTCCAATGAAGTTTTTGCAATCCACAAACAGCTTTTTATAGATCATAGATCATTCCAGCAATACGGTAAATACGGTTCGGCTTGCGGATATATCCACCATATTCGATATGCTAATAAATTGGGTGCAAGAGCACTCGCACTTCGAACAAAGCGGGTGGGGAGGGGGGGGGCCCATTCGGCAGCTTCTGCTCGAACCTTATCAAGAGCCCGACTCAAACAAATAAACAAGACAAAGCCATTCGAACTAGATTACGAAATCGAAAAGGGCTCCGCGCACTGCACTGCACCCCCCTCCCAGTGCGGCAAGAGGTCCAGTAAATTAAACAAAAGAAAATCGATAG
This sequence comes from Drosophila helvetica, assembly GCA_963969585.1. Classification (NCBI taxonomy): domain Eukaryota; kingdom Metazoa; phylum Arthropoda; class Insecta; order Diptera; family Drosophilidae; genus Drosophila; species Drosophila helvetica. The sequence goes on from OZ018401.1 coordinate 57,955,557, forward strand.
AACCCAAAGATTGGCATAAGACGCTGCTGCCGCAAACAACACCAACAGACTCTCGTACCGTACCCGTCGAGGAGATACGATACCGGACAGAGAACAGAAACAACAATTGTACGTAATACAGTGGAAACAGGCGTTGAAGCAACAGCTGAGGATTGCTTGGGGAGAGACTCAGTGAGAGCGATTGAGTGCAGAGAGCAAGAAGGGTTGAATGATATCAATGAGGGATATTGGTAGCTGGAAATTCCTAGAGACAGACAGGCCAGACCCAATATCTGCATCCACTCAATGTTAGCAACCGTTAACAATGGTGGAATACAGTTCCCACAGAATGAGAGAGCGCTGCTCTCGTTCTTGCTCTCGCTCTCAGTACTTTGCATTTATCATCCAGATATTGTTCCGCTGTGGATGCTGTGGATGTGGATGGTGGAGTGGACATTTAACAATGCGAACAAATACTCGTGCAAACAGAGCAAAAGAGACAGAATCGCACTCACTGGCAGAGGCAGGCCCTCTCTCGCATGCGGGCAAATATTCAATTTGCCACCGACTGCTGCAATCAACTTTATTACAGTAGAACCTAGCCCATACGATTATCCCACACACAATCAAAAATATGCATCATCTGGATTATGAAAATGGAAAGCTTGGATCGAAATGGAAATGGAAATTGACATTTCGAAAGCAAGGAAATGGTCCCATGGACGTAGTTCTGTTTCTATTCGGTTAAAACCATTCGTTTTTTGAATATTTCAATTTTGTTTTCATTATTACGAACCTTCGTCTTTATCGAAATTAGATTTCCATAGATCAAATATCTGTATAAAAAATATTAAAATAATTTTAAACATTTCAATATTAAATATATTCAGATCACATCTCTATAACATACAGACACATAAAAGCTATTGCTTTTGGTTAAAATATTTGCCAAAAGAGGTAAAAAAGTCGCAGGCTTTACAATACATAAAATATATGCCGGAACGACGTCCAAGAGGGTTTCGAGAGGTTCCACTGTACTCGCTGCCGTTGTTGCTCTTGTTTACTTATTTTTGTCGCCCGTCGGCGTCGTCTCCCGGTTGGACATCTGAAAAATAAGCTTTAAAAACACTCTGATATTTATCAATCGCAGTTCTGTGGGCCACTCACTCACCCGCACCCACACCCCCACCATGCACCATCGCCATTCGATTTGACTTATCAATACCCTCGTGTATGGACGAACTACCGACGCTCCCACCATCCCAGCCCAGCCCAGCCCATCGCATCGCATCCATCCCATCCATCCATCCAGGCAGGCAGCCAGAGACGAACACGGTCCACAAATGAAATTAAATCAATTACTGCAATGTAAATCTGTGGCAAGCAAATATTTTTCGGCTCGCTCGCTCACCCGCTCACCCGCTCGCCCGTGCGGCGTGTTTCGTGTGTGCGATTTTAATGGGGCAGCAACAAGATGTCACAGAAATGACAAATTGTTTCCAACGATAAGATCTGGGAGAGGGAATTACACAAATATGAATGTAGTACTGAAAAACCGCACAATTCTGCCAAATTCCCATTTAATGGAGTCTACAACACACATATTTCTGAAAAATTCTTTGAGCCTAATTCGAGAATGTTGCCAAACCAAACCATTAGGAGGAAATTGCTTTGGTTACGTATTGTCCAGCAGAGTCCCATTCAATTATTCAGGCGAAACAATTTCTGAAATGACAATCGAATGAGGCCAGAGCCCAGAGACACAGACACAAGAATGGTAGGGCATGGTATGGTATGGCATGGTATGGTATGGCATGGTATGGTATGGCATGGTATGGTATGGTATGGAGAGTACTATAAACATTTAATGGTCCGCTTAAATCAATGAAACAATTTGCCTGCTAATTTCATTGTTGCCACTTGTAATTGCATTTGCAACTGACTCGAATAGCTGTGCCTCAGAGGCGGCCATGCGACAGGCTGCACGACAGAAAGTTAATCAAGATGTTTATCGAATGAAAGCCCAATTAATAAAATCAAACTCGAAATACTCAAAGCTCATTAATGCAAAGAGATTGCTCTGGTAGGCTGTCATTTGGCTGAACGTCAAGCTGGCTGGATGGCTGGCCCCCGCGCCCCCACGCCCCCACGCATGTGGATTAGGCGGAGGAAGTCGGCGGAGATAATATTTAAATGGTTTTTTAATGGAAACAGTTGGCAGTTCTGCTGCTCTGCTGTTCTGCCAGAGACAGACACACTTTGGAGAAGGAAGAGCGAGAAAATCTCTGACAAAGAAGATAAGCAACGGAATGCGAGCGAGCCCCTGCAATCAGAGTGCGACTGCCAGCTGGCTGTCCCCCCAAGTTCCCGGACCCGGGCACGGGAACGGGAACGGGATTGCCTCATCGGCTTATGAGTCGGAATCGAAGGCAGAGGCAGTGGCGGAGGCGGAGCTGGAGCCAGGGAGCGGGACTCAAGCCGCTTTGGCCTTAAATACTTCACCTCAATTTGCTCTGCTTTGGCCCTGGATCGCTTTGCTGGGCTTTGCTTTGCTTTGCATTGCTTTGCTCTGCTCTCGAACGGAGAGTCGTAAGTGGCTAAGAGGCGCAATTGAAATGGCCTGCACCCTGTCGCATTGAGTGCATGATGCACGGCCTCGACCTGGGTCAAGCCACTCCCATTCCCATTCGCATTCCCTGTGTTTGGCCATAATTTTAAATATTTCACAAGTTTGCTGCTCGAAAAGTTTTCCGCTTGGCCAAAAAGTTTGCTGCATCTGGCTTCTTGTATGTTTGACTTTGACGATTTTTCTTGCCTCCTGCCTGGTTCTGGCCAATGCCAATCGCTACTAATTGGGCCAGAAAGTGAAGTAAATTTGCCGAGCAGAACAGAACAGAGCAGAACAGAGCAGAGCAGAGCAGCCCCATATTAGACCTGCCTGCTGACCATTAAAAGTGTGCTATTCAAACGGCAACGAAATGTGGCATGCCATTGCCATTACCATGCCGCATGCCCCATAGCAGCTTATCAATATCAATTAGCAATGCATGTGCCTGGCTCTTAGCCTTATCGTTTTTCTTTCCTTTTCTTTTTCTTTTTTCCGGTATCGCCAGAGCTGGCAAACCCCTTTCACGGCTGAGTACGAGCTGCCACCTGTCCCAGAGGACTACGCGTGCTCAGCCTCAGCCTTTTGGTGGCTAATTTCAATCTATTATGAAATGAATATTCATTCAACTTGAACTCGTCGATAACCTTTTCTGGCCTGGCCCTGAGACCCAGGCCCAGACCCAGACCCAGACCCAGAACCGTGGACGGATCCGCGGCGTGCCCGAGCCATCAGCTTCCAAGAGTCAAGCGCTCAATTACGTAACTTTATGTTTGGCGCACAAAAAATGTTTTATTTACTCTTTTCCCGCTGGTTCTGGTTCTGGTTCTGCTTCTGGTCCATGGGTCCAACGTCCATGGAGCGACCAAGGACCATGGACCGCTACAATATTGTAATTTGGCTGCCAGTCCGCAAAGGGAACCAAAGAAAACAAAGAAATCAGAGGAAAAATCAACTTTGTGCAAATAAATGCAAAATAATATTACGAAAAGTTGACCGTAAAAAGATGCCGGAGCAGTCGAGCAGTCGAGCAGGCAGTCGAGGAGTCGAGGAGTCAAGGAGTCGCGGAGTCTGTTCCGAGGTAAGGAAGGGAGTCGTTGCACTTTGAGTGGATGCTGGATGCGATGCTGGATGGTGGATGGTGGACGATGGTGCGCCTAAAAGAGCACACTTCATTTCTAAATAGAATTTTGCCCCGTTTTGGCGCAGGCCAAAAGTTTTTCCCTTCCTCTTCGCTTGCCTCTCGTCTCTATACTTTTTTTCTTTTTCTTTTTTGGTTTTTTTGTTGTTTGCCTTTCCGCCTCCTTTTGGCCATTACTTGGCCATTGATTTCAATTCCATTTCGGCCATTGGCTTGGCTCTACCCTCCTCTGCTCTGCTCTGCTCCTCGGTTCGGTCTCTCGTACTCCGTTTTTTCCTATATGGATATTATTTAATGTGCAATTTAGAAAATATGTTAATTTCACTTCGGCTCTTGGTTTCCGGCTCTTGGCAAGCCACATGATTGGGGAGAGGAGCTGCTCCAGCAGCCAGCAGACAGCAGCCAGCAGCCAGCCGCCAGCGGAGAAAATATTCAACTCGGTTTCAACTGATTTTTCGTGAATAAATTTTATTATTCCATATGCTGGGACAATTGAAAGTCTGTGTATATTGGGAGAAAAAAAAGATTGCTGTCGAGTCAGCCGGGGCAGGGGCAGGGGCCGGGGCCGGGGCCGGTTCCGGCTCTACTCTGTGTACTTTCAGGATCAATTTGGTTCAATATTCCTCAGTCCGTGTCAGAAGCTTAGTGGCGGCGGTACCGGATGCGACGCACGGTCTTGTAGCGGTATCCGTCCTTGGCCAGCTCGGTTCCCTCCTCAGCGGCAGCCTTGGGCTCAGCCTCGACAGGTGCGGCAGCAGCCTCGGCGGGGGGCAGGTACTCGCCATTGGGGGCACTCTCGGCGGAGGCCTCCTCGGCAGCGACGGCGACCTCACGACGGTGGCGACGGAGCTTCAGGCGGCGCACGGTCTTGTAGCGGTAGCCATCATCGCCCAGGACGGTCTTCAGCTCGGGAGCCAGCGACACCTCAACGGGGGGCAGGTACTCGTTGCTGGGCTCGGCGATCTCGGACACGTCGCGGCGATGGCGGGCACGGAACTTGAGCTTGCGGACGGTCTTGTAGCGGTAGCCATCATCAGCCACCTTGGTGTCGCCGATGGCAGCAGCGTCGACTGGGGGCAGGTACTCCTGGCTGGGTGCGTTGTCCACAGGCGGCAGGTACTCCTGGTTGGGCACCTCACGGCGGTGGCGCAGCTTCAGCCGGCGCACGGTCTTGTAGCGGTAGCCGTCCTCCGAGAGCTTTGCGGCCTCGGCATCGCCGACAGGGGGCAGGTACTCGGCCGAGGGCTCCAGAGCCGCTGGATCGGCCGACTGGGCAGCTGCGATGGCCACCAGGCACAGAGCGAGGACACCGATGAAGAGTTTCTGTGGGGAAAACGGGGAAGGAGGGTTATGCCTATGCTCCGTTAGGCTCCCTCACTCAGAGGTAGGGATCCACTCACCATTCTGAAGCTATAGTTCTTGGGGAGATTGGCAAACTATATTCGAACTGACTGAAGATGTTACTGTGTCGAAGGTATTGAACCCAATGATGTCTTGTTCCCATTCGCGTTGCGTATTTATAGCGAAATCTGCGATCGAAATCAGGTTTTATTACCAATCTCCGTGGTAGAGACAATCAACGTAATGTAGAGCCAAGTCAAGTGTGTGTTCATCAAAGCCATCAGCGGACTCTATTAACCACTTGGGCCATGGCGATGGCGATGGCGATGTCGATGTCGATGACGATGACGATGGCTCCGACTGGCTGTTGGCAACCGAAAATCAGTTTGGGTCGTGCTCCATTCGTGAACCGTTCCGTTCCGTTCCGTTCCCTTCCCGTCCGTCCGCCTTCGACTCGTCTTACGGCCACGCACTTGAGTACAATTATTTTTGGATCTGGTTTTCATTCTGAAGTGTCTCTCCACATCTTGGACCGCGTATCGCAATGATAATTTGTGAATGTTTTGATGATGGTAATGTGGATGGCAGCATGGTTTTCCATGGCTACTGTTTCGGGCTTTGGCTCACAGTCTTCCCCTAAAATCAGCAACTTTCCTCTTTCCCCGCTCCTCTTGGGTTCCCATAACATTTGCCAGCAGTCTGGCCACTCAGTTTCGGCCACTTGACGAGTTCTCTGCTTAAGCATCTGGGCACAGACTCTCGAGATGGTCTCCGACCTTGAACAGTGCTACACTTTCGGCAAATTTGTTTCCTGCTCGGATGAGGGCCACTTGAGGCGGCTGTTCAGAATGATCGATAGCTAACTTGGACAATGGCAGCGTTTTGTCAATCTCGTTCGTACTCCTATGCTATGGGAATGACGAGGCAATAATGTGACGGTCCTTAAAGAATGTTTCAAAATCGGTATGCGCAGATCCCTCCCACAGTGTCTATTTGTGTCCGGCCTGCACCCCTTAAAGGCCAAGAGACTCTTGGATATTTTTGGCAAACTTGTCTTCTATTTATAAAGCATTTCAGCCCACGTGTTGAGGCTGTTACTGAAAGTGATTTGGAGATGCTTTAATATATATCAATGAATTTCTATAGTTTATTTCAATAATTTCTCCATAAGCAGAAGCTTCCTTGAACAGGGATGTTGTATACCTTCAGTCCGTGCATTTCTTGGAAAACTCCAAAGTTATATCTTACAACGAAAAGAATAGACTGTATGTAATCGTATTCTATGATTATATTTAATGGGTGTCTATCGTCGGTGTATCTGAAAGGGTATCTGGGAGCATCAGCACCCTCTCTTCTTGTCCGCTAAGTGGTGCCATAAAATTTCGATTGGCACTCGACAAACACAGACAACAGGCAAATACAAATGATGACAGCGACAATCGGCAGGGCTGGCAGTAACACAAACACCAACACCAACAACAGCAACAGCAACAGCAACATGAGTAATATGCAACTCGGCCAAAAATTATGCATTAAACAGACTTCTGCCATTTAATTGCCCCAGTCCGAGCCCCAGCCCCAGCCCCAGCCCCAGCCTCAGACCCTCTCCCCGTCCTCGTCACCGTCCTCTTCTGCGACCCCCTTCTGTGGCCCTCTCTTTTGCAATCATTTGATTGCTGGATAAAGTACAATTGTTTGCGCTCGGCATAAGGACAATGGGCGGCGGTGCTCTCGGCAATCGGGCAGGACACCTTCGTGGGGATATGTATATGTTGTGCATTAAAACGAAATTAAATGGATGCCACTGATGTTGCTGTGGCAATCGTTGTTGTTGATACTGTCATTGTTGCAACAAGCGTTGCTGCTGTTGCATATTTTATAAGCGGCGAGCATATGCGAAAGAGGGGGTGAGGTGCATACTGTTTGCACTTCCCCTTTTCTGTTTTTCGGTTTTTTAGCCAATTTAAAACGCCTTTTGGAACGGGCCTACAGTTCGGCCTACAGGTCGTATGCGTGAAATCAGCAGAAATAACAGTAATAAATCGACAGTAAAGTGCAGAGAATGAGGTGGGGTGACAGGGAGGTGGGCAGATGGGCAGATGGGAGAACACACAACGACAAGAGAGCATAACAGAACAATGGAAAAGTCTCGCCTTACGATATGGGAGGAGCACAGATACCCTTTTCGCCGAGTAGATAACCTCCTTTGATCGAACGGATATTATTTATTGATTGAAAATTGAATGTTCAGTTCTTAATCTCCTACAGTCCGTTATAGCCACCCACAATGATCAGAGATTCAGATGTACTTGTCCGTATCTCATGATACCCTACTCGAACAAACGGTTGCAAGTGCATCCCTGTCACTCCACACTCCACCCCCACTCCATCCCCCACTCCATCTGCTTATGCGTGGGCTCATTTGTTCCATGCATCACCCATGCAAATGTGTGTGCGTGTGTGTGTGCCTGTGTGTGTGTGTGTGTATGCCCTGCCTTTGACATCGCCGCTGCCAGCGCCATGATAATGTGTCATTATATTAAAAGCTTTGCAAATACGCCACCTACCGGGCAGAGGTTGCACAACTGGCACTCCCTTGGCTACCCCTCCCTTCGCTCAACCCTACGCTTCGCCCCCGCCTTTGTCCACCCTGTGGGCTGAATGCCGTAGCGCCGCCGCTTGGGCTAGAAATTTCATTAACGTTTCTGCTTTGTGGCTGTGTTGTGTTTGCCCATAAAACTAAGACGCCATTGGGAATATGCCTGAGAGCGAGTGTGCCGAGTTTGTAGTGTTCGTGTGTGTGTGTGTGTGTGTATTTGTATCCCTGTATGTGTGTGTGTGTGTGTGTTTGCTGCCTTCAAGTGCAGCCAGCAAAGTAGGCAATTAATTTGTTAATTGGCGTGAATATTGTTAGTCAAATTGATGGCAGTTGACGAGACTAAATGGAACTCGAACGGAGAGTTGGACCCTGCCGCCGCCCCTGGCCCCCGTAGATCCTAATCGGATCCCCAAGCTGTGTAGACGTTTCGGCAGCAAATTGAGTTTTCGCACTGTGCCCCCGAAACGGACTAATTTGGTCAGAGTCGAGTGGATTTTCGAATGGGGCTGGTAACAGTCGAAGCCGGGATTGGATTAATGAAGAGGCGATTGGGTGTGAGAGTTCCGCATTGAGGGTTGCTCCCATCCAGGCGGACATTTATCCTCCCGACACTTTATAACCCATTGGCATAACCCATTTAATGGCCCCCATTTAATGGCTCCATATTATATGATAACTTTTATTTGTTCCACCTTTATTTTTTTTGCGAGTTGCGTATTTGCATTTAAAATTTTATGCATTTCTTTTTGTCCTTTCGAATGGCACACATGTCGTTGATATATTTTCGTTAGTGTCCTCCACGGGAGCCGCCATTTTATGGCCTTTTGATCTTTTCATTATGGTCATCAAAAAACATAAAGTCCTTCTCCACCGCGTTCCGGCCCCTAAATCGTGCTTTGTTTCCGTTTCCCGCTCTGCTGATTTGATTTACACAAAATGCCAAATGCGATTTTATGGCCATGTTTGCTTTCCGCACATATATTTGCTGGCCTTGTTGCAAGTGCTGCGTCCACAGGAGCCGTGGCATGGAAGCCTAACGACTTAATGATACTCCCTTCCCGTGCAGGCTAACTATCAAGGGAACTCTCTTAAAATGAATGCATTCTTCTATTGTCAGTCGAAAACCTTTCAACAGGTCGTATAAGTATTTTTTTCTAGGTGTAGGTGGATAGTGCTCTGAGTTCTAGATACACACTTAATAAGCCCATAATAAAGCCCATTGATAGGCCTATGGCTTCCGAAATCTCTCCCACTTTCAGCCACCGATCCGCCAACACCATATCGAGAGACCATATCGAGAGACCATGCAGAGACCTCAACTGGGAGTCCGGGATGTTCGAAATCATTTGTGCCTGTACGGCCAGTAAACCACTTTTTTACCATTGAAATTGATGACCCATAGTACCCACCCAGGCATTCATTTTTACCATTTTCCCTTCAAATTACAAATTTCCGAAGCTCTGAAAACCATGCCGATCTTGATCCCGATACCGATCCCGATCCCCATCCTAGAATACAGTATACCCTGGTACTACTATTCTACCGGGTAACGGGTACTGGGCGCCATAATCAAAAGGTGCGAACCATGCAACAGTGCGTATGATGAATTTGGTTAAATGGCTCGTTGCGTCAATGTTTTTGGCCAAAATCTAAAATGCCTTTCAACCACATTTGCCCATATACCATATCCATATATACTATATACCGTATGTATATGCATATACAGTTATATTGTATTTCAGTGTATTTGTGCTTGTGTGGTAGCCCGAATAGTATATAGCACGTATTTTTGTTTGTTTTATCAACAGCACCTGCTGTGCGCAAATAAATATAGAGAAAATGTGTGTATTCATTTAGTTGGTGCTGTTTTTGTTTTGATGAGCCACGTAAAATGCAATTAGTGTGGAAAATGTGGAAAATACTTGAAAATGTTAATTGAAAATGAATGTATACAGGACAGGGTGAAAAAAGATCAGTGCATGAGCTTTCAAGAACTCTTTCCCAGCATATGCGTGAAAAAAGATCCCCCTCCCATCCTTTCTCTCCCCCCCCCTCCATCATATTTATCCCCTTTTGCAGCTGCAACTCAACAGCGAACCATCCAAGCGTACTCCGTGCATCCAAGGATCCGAGTTCATAAATGTCATGTCCTTGTATGTAGCACCTGTCATCATCATCGTCGTCATTTATACCAACATCCGGAATGCGCTTGGCCAGAAGCGTCATCATTACGACCGCACAACACGGTCTGTTCCCATTTTTTTTCCGCACGCTTAGCATATGTGGAAAATGTTGGAAAATGTTGGCTTAATTCCCCCAATTCGCTCCTCCCCGGATTGCGGAGAGGACTGTCCGTCCCCTCCTCGATGACAGTTTTTTGTGCCCTCGTCGAATGTCAAACAATATTTATATACTCGCACTCACATCCTGCCACTAGTCGTAATAGCAATCGCCGTCGCCGTCGCCGTCGCCATCGCCATCGCATTCGCATTCGCCGTCGCTTTCCCATTCGAATAATGCGGGGATTATTTTCTTAATTGATGTTGATCGGCCTATTATATGCACATGGACCCGTCGCTTCATTTCGACGCCCTCTATTTCATTTAATATTAAATTTTTTCAAACTATTACCAAGCTGTGGTCACGCCAAAATGCATGCGCGCTAAAAGTTAATTTGATTTTCTAACCGCATGTAAAATTTTGAACTTTCTGACTTTGACAAAACTGCGGATTCAAATTGCATTGGGTAATGGGTTGGAGGGTGGATGGTGGTGGGTGGTGCGTGGTGGGGCTATGTGTACTCGGTGGCGCGGAAATGACGGAACCAGAATCATTAGCTATTTTGGTTTATATTCTATTTGGCAAATTCGAAATTTCAGTTAATTGCTGCGAAGCGTAGAATGGAGAGGGCTGGCTGTCAAGTACTTGATTTGGAAAACATAAATGTTTGCGATGACATAAATGAGCAATCTGTAGTGCCGTTTCGGCCCGCAACTTGACTAATAAATATCAAATAAATAATGGAAAATTGCGAAGGGGGTGGGGGGGCGGCGGTCCCTCTCTCTCGATTTAGTGATAGTTTATAGGCTCATGGAATATGCATGCAAAATGCAAATCAATATCCGGTGCACTCTTGGGCGCTGTCCTTGAATGCACGTTCGCGTTCCGCTTCCTGCTGGCAAACTCTCTGTGAGTTTTACAGGATTAAGCACTTAACAACAATTTCACGCACGCACTTTAAATTAATTATGCATTATTTATAAATAAATGAAATGCACACGCACCGAAAACTCTTGCAAATGATGCACGGGACCGGGACCCTGGATATCAGGGATTCCCTGCTGTGGTGCGGTGCGCGTACGGGGGGATTTTGATGTTGAAAGCCGCAGGACGAACATGTTGCGCTTAAAATACTTTCCTAATTTTTCGCTAATATTTACCAGGTGGACGGTCCCTGGTATGCTTGTTCTCGTCGGGTCGGTTTCGTTTCGTTTGGTTTGGTTTTGGATTGTCTGCCCCCGCCTCTGTCCCTCTCTCTCTCTCTCGCTCTCTCTCTGTCGGAAATAACAAATATTTAAACGTATTTAATTAAAACTCACAAATGAAACCACAAACGCAGAGCGCGCGCAATGAGCGGCCAAAATGGCAGGCGCATCCTCCCACAAGGCGCCCCTAATCCCATAGCCCTTGCCGGGCATTTATTGTTTATTTATTCACCTTTCAGTGCAGCTCTCATTGCATCGAATCTGATACTTTTAGGCCGAAATTTTATTCGAGCGCCATTGTAACGCAAATTGCATTGCATACTCGGAGGGCGCACGCCCCGCCCCGCACGCCCACGCGCCTGCATCGAGCTTTGCGATTCGATGGAGTGGAAGTGGCATCCGAATGGAAATATAGCGCTTTAATGGTGCCGCCCCTCCCTCCCATGCCGGGGCCAGAGATCGGCCGCACGTGAGCATTTATGCAAGACAGATACTCCCACGACTCTTGAATTACACTTTTACCGAGAACAGAAGTTAGTTCATTAATTCCTCTATGATATATTCAGTAAATTTGATTTAAATTCGACTGCCGTTGGTAACGATTTCGTTGGATTCCTTACCATGGCAGCTACGTGCAAGAGTGGTCCAAAACATAATATCCTTTGCTAGGGCATCATAGGCGGGGGCATGACGTTTTAGGAGTATGTGGCATGCTCGATTAGATACATAATATCTGCTGGCAGAGGGGGCTCTGACCCACTATATTCTCCCTTATGCGTATGTATTTTCGGAGGATATAAATCGAACAGGGTAACCATGTTTTTGCCTGCGGTGCAGTTCGGTACAACAGAAACAACATCGACAGAGCAGAACAGAACAGAACAGAGAAACGAAACAATTTCATTTAAGAAGAATTTGATTAAAATTAGCAATAAGCGCGGCTCAGAATGCTGACAATGCTGACGTACCAGTAATCCATGCAGTATCCAGCCCCAGTTCTCCTACAATATAAACATATAATTTTATAAGGATCTAATTTCCGGAACCTTAGGGTAGACTGAAATTTTTGTTCCCTTTATTCGGGTGTGAATGAACCCATACCTAGCTTCTGGTCCACAGACAGAAAATACATTGAAAATTATTGTGGCAAGGAAACTAATCAAATTGTAAGAAATTAGTACCTGATGAAATTCTCAAGTTCGCTGTCTCTGTACTTCATTATCTTTCGTCCAATCTGAAATCGCGCCGTCAGTATCTTTCGAATATCCAATTCTCTTAGCCAATAAAATATTTTGTGGATGTGCAAAAAGGAATTTCTTTGTATGGTTTTCAAAACAATGCTCATTAAGATCGAGGAAGCCAGCACACTGCAAAAATTCAGTATAAAAAAATAGTAATAATTATTTTGCGGTTAGACATTTCAAACTATCTTCATGCGGAACTTTAAGATGAAGTGACAAAAGCTTGATTCTGTCACACACTTTTTATTTTTATGGAGTCATCGATTAACAATGGATGGCTTTAAGCACATTTCTTTTTTGCTAGTTTCCTTACACCGTGCGTATGAACAATCTCAAGATACATATATGTATGAAAAAGTAAAACATAGCATACTTTTAGGCATATTTATTTATATTCGGGGACCGTAAATATTGTACTTTAAAAATCACACAATTAAAATTTCAATTTAATTTTTACGGATAACCGTATTTTTAGTTTTACTAATCATTATAAATAGTTATCCAAAATAGTTATTTTTGAGAAAAAAAAAAATATAACTCAAAATTAATGATTGCACTAGTCAACAAGACAAACTACGCCTACGAAAAGCAAATCATAAATTACAAAATTAAATAGAGAAAATAAACAAATAGTATACTTTTTTTTTTTGATTTAAGGTTTTAGAGAATACCCCATTTAGTAGAGAAATGAATACACTTTTTTCCACTCTCTATGATTTTTTCGTTTTTCAAGCTTGAATTTTATTTTTGATCAACAAAATAAAAATAATCATTGTTTGTGAGTTTTTAATCTTTTTTCTCAATTAATAATAACTAATAAAAATATTTATTGCCACTGATATTTTTGGCGAATATGCATAGATTGTCCGTGGAGCAGACTATTGGTATATTTAATTCTTCCGTGCGGCCATTGTAAGTGGATGATTTTTCCGGCTACAAAAACAAAAAAAGAATAATTTTTTACGGTTCAATGTAAAATGTAGATGTAGATGTAAAAAGTAATTGATTGAAATTTTGCAAATAAATATGAAAAATATAAACATACAAGTACCATCGAAATAAATACCTTGCTGTTAATCGTAATATATATGGATACAGATTTCCACCGAAAATACTACCTAGAGAGACAAACTCTCTGCAGTTCCAGGGTCTATTGATTACCCAGCAGCTGCGGGAACGAAGAGAGAAAAGGAAGAAAAGGAGATTTTGTGCAAAAGCTCTTGCCTCAATTGCTACAATGGCAGCGTGTGAAAAATTGCATTTTTCCGCATATGTGCACAGCAAAGACACAAAAGTCAAATTACAATTCCCTCTCGGAATATCCTCTTTGCTGGCAATAGCTGGATAGCCGCCTCCACTCTACCCCACTCCACTCCACTCCGCTCCGCTCCGCTCCAATCCGTTCAGTTCCGTTCGGTTCCGGCTCCACGTAAGCATTTGATATGCTTTTAAAATGCATAAATTAGTGCTGGGGAAAAGATTGAAATAGAAGGGGTTAAGAGAAAATCCGTACAAAACAATTGTATTTTCTCAGTGGACGCCTTTGTCGACCATCCCTGCTGCTCAACCAATCCTCCACTTGGCATATTCAGGATCACCATTCTCATTCTCATTCCCATCCCCATTCATACTCGTACTCGAATGTGTGTGTTTGGGGGGTCGGTCGGTTCGGGTCGGGTTGGGTCTCCTCTGTTTGCTTGCATTATCCCAAGCAACTTTTGTCTGGCTTTTTGGCTCTGAGTTGCGAATTTTTTCGACCCGCTCCGACTATTTACTCTTCAAGTTTCCCCAGGCTTAGAAATTAGAGGAAGGAGGAGCAGGAGCAGCACCGGAGTGGGCTCCAGATTCTTTGCCATTTAACTAAGCTGGTTAGCAAACAATGTGGAGTCGCAGTCGCAGTCGCAGTCGCAATCGCAGTCGGAGTCCAGTACGAGTTGCCAACAAAAAAACAGAAATGCATATGGAAGAGGCTGCAACGTCTGTGAGAGCCTGAAACAGACGCAGAAGGAGCCCATGTGGATCCATCCCATGAAGAAGTTTCAACGCTCTAGGGACCAAGTACTCCTTTATTTCGCTTCGCTGTTCCTGCATAAATATTTTGTGGAGCAACATACATACACGTAGGTACTCGCATAATCCCGGCACAAATAAACCATTAAGACGGCAATTTCAATTAAATATCTCATCCGTTTTGCGATGAACAACATTTGGATTTTATTAAGCAAGTGGGGGAAATTCGTATCTGGTTGCTGGTCTCTGTTTTCTGGTGTTTTGGCAAAATATTAACAAATGTGGAAAGGAAAGGCTTAGCAGCTAAAGAGCTTAAATACTAACTGCAGCTTAGGGCGACACAGGCTGCACGAGCAGGCATCTGCGATGACATAAAATGGTACTTTGCTGCAGTAATTCATTTACATTAATTGTGACAAAAAAATATACAAATATGGGATCATTCATTATAGCTCTATACATATTCATATTCATATACATATACTATATGTTATATGTTATATGTTATATGGTGTATGTTATGTGGGGGTATACATATATTTACAAATATCACAACAAAATGGGGCATTGCGAAGGATTGAAGGTTCACGGGCTAGCGGAGCAAACAGTTAAAAAGTTAAAACGAAAAAAAAAGAACCGTTGTTAGGTTGGATAATAAGTATACGTAAAATGGTAGTAAAATGGCGAAATGGTTAAACAGAGTCTGGTACTGGAGCTCTCTCTAGAAGTCGCTTACGAAGCGTGTGTGGCGCATAGAAATAACAGATCCGCTGGGACAGGTACGGGGATAGTCTGGGGATAGCCGGCAGGGTGGGGGTGTGGGTGTGGGTGTGCGGATCCATTTAATTTTTATGCGCAATCTATTCATCTCTCTCACATACACGTGCTAGCTAGGAAGGCAAGAGTCTTTGTTCTATTCAAGAGAAAATGTCGAGGAGTAAATGAAGTTCAAGCTGAAAAAGTGGGCTGTAGGGTAAAAAAAAATGGTGTGGCGGGGTGGGGGGTGGGGGGTGGCCTATAATACTTTGGCTGCTTCTGCGGGCTTAAAGCTTCTCGGAGTACTCGTAGGGTGGCAGCTTGACGCCATTTTCCGCCTTGAAGTCGGGCTCAAAGGCCCGGTTCTCGTGCTGGCCGGGATAATTATCGCGCTGCTGCTGCATGGCATTGGCCGCTACCTCGGCGTGGTTGCGGTTTCTGGATATCTGGGTGGAGTTGCGCAGGCCATAGCAGAAGTAGATCACATAGCCAATCACAATCCAGATGAGGAAGCGAATCCAGGTGTTCAGGTCCAGCTGGAACATCAGGTAGAGATTGGCAAAGACACTCAGGCAGGGCACGAACGGCACCAGCGGCACCTTGAAGGTCAGCTCAATGGTCGACACTGGCTGCATGCCGATGACCACGCCGATGAGGATCAGCACCACGCCCACCAGACTCAGCGACACTATGCCACCGGTGCTGTCGAGGTCAAATACCTTCTGCAATGAGCACCACACCAGGCAGACGACGGCGAAGACCACGATGCCGACCTTGGTGATGGCCGAGGTCATGGTGTTGGGTTCCCGGTAGGAGTTGCCGTTGAAGAACTGCCGGAACACATTCGGGGCCTTCACCGACACCAGCTTGGTCATGTCCTCGTCCTGGTAGCGCAGGACCAGCACACAAATGGCCACGATGGTGTAGGCCAGCAGGGTTCCGATGGACATCATGTCCACCAGCTGGTCCAGATTGAACAGCATGGCCATGATGGCTGTCGGGAGAAACAATCGAGTCAGAAATCACCCCTGCAGATCACGTTCAGCTCACGCTCAACTCACATGCAAAGATGCCCGAGACAATGGTGGCAATGAGGGGCGTCTTCGTGTAGGGGTGCACCTTGGAGAGCCGCTTGAAGAGGATGCCGTCGTTGCCCATGGCATAGAGGATGCGGGGCAGCGGGAACATGGCTCCCAGGAGACTGGTGCAGAGGGCGAACACCGCTCCGATAGTCACGATCCACTTGATGGTGATCCAGCCGACGGCTTCGAAGGCGTGCGGGAACGGGGCGTCCCTGTCCTGCAGGTAGTACGGAAGCATCATCGTCAGCACCGTGGAGACCCCGAAGTAGGCCAGGAAGATGATGATCAGCGAGATGACAATCGAGAGCGGAATGTTGCGCTTCGGGTTGATGGCCTCCTCGCCCGTGGTGGCAATGCAGTCGAAGCCCACGAAGCCGAAGAAGCACTTGGCCGCTCCCGCCATCACGCCGGCAATGCCGAATGGCATGAAGCCGCCCGTGCCGAATCCTTCGGGCACCTGGTCCTGGGGAATGCGCCAGTTGTCGACGTTCGCATTCATGGATCCGGCCACCAGAACAATGCAGATCGTGACCAGATTGACGCAGGTGAAGATGTTGTTCAGGAAGCTGGACTCCTTGGCGCCAAAGGCCAGGATTCCGGCCAACAGCAACACCATACCGAAGGACAGAAAGTCCGGATAGTCGCCCAGAAAGTCCACATTCATGTGCAACGATTCATTCAGCGCCTTCGACATGTTGTTGTCGATCAGCGCGTCAAAGTAGCCGCTCAGGCCGCGTGCCACGGACGCAGTGCCGATGACATACTCCAGGATTAGGTTCCAGCCGATGGTGAAGGCCACGAACTCGCCAATGGTCACATAGCTGTACACATAGGCGCTGCCTGCCTTGGGCACGCGGGCGGCAAACTCCGCATAGCAGATGCCCGCAAAGGCCGATGCGACGGCCGCGATCAGGAATGAAATGGTCACCGCCGGACCGGCAATGTTGTAGGCCACCTGTCCGGCCAGGACATAGACGCCCAGTCCCAGAGTACTGCCCACGCCCAGGGCCGTCAGGTCGAAGAGATTGAGGACACGCGCCAGCTGGGACTCGCCCTCGTTGACGTCGTCCGTTTTGCGGCGGGTGAGTGCATTCCAGAATTTCGCCATTGCTAAAAAGGTTCAGTGAGGAAAACAGATCGGTTAGACATTGTCCAGGTCATGTTCCAAATGACTAGCATATCTTATCGCTACACAGGTGGGTGGTGGGTGGTGGTTTGGGTGGGAGGACTAGCATATCTCGACAAGTGGTTCGCCAAAGCGGCTGGGCCAACAGACAGGGAAAACAGACAGGGGAGACTGATAGACTGGTAGACTGGTAGAATCCCCGATACGACAGCC
Source organism: Drosophila helvetica (assembly GCA_963969585.1). NCBI lineage: Eukaryota > Metazoa > Arthropoda > Insecta > Diptera > Drosophilidae > Drosophila > Drosophila helvetica. The sequence goes on from OZ018401.1 coordinate 57,973,135, forward strand.
CTAAAACAATTGCTGTCTGTTATTCGATTTGTTGTTGCTGTTATTTCTCTGACACTGATTCACTGCGGAGTAACTCGTTACTGGGAACAGGTCGGGGAGAGAGCAATAACACATGCACATATAATTAATGTACGTTGAATGTACTCCGACTCCGACTCTGTCCGACGACTGTCACTTGGGCATTTGTTTTGCTCTGGCCTCAACGAGAACCCGAGTACTTTTGCGGCTCGTACCCAGTACACAATGTGATCACAGTCTACCATATATTTGATTTACGAGCACACATTCGCTATGTAGGTATTTCACCATCTCTCGAGCTGTGCGCCCACTGATTTGTCCAGTTAGAAACGCCATTATCCACTATCGCTCAATAGTCAATGGTCGATTATTTATGTGTGCAGATTAAACCGTTTACGAAACGTAATAGAAGAGGAATGTAATCCCTCCGATTTATCAGCTATCACCACTCACTCAGCTCACAACGGTAGTAGTCTCAAGTCCTATATTACCGATATGTCTACAATTTACAATGTCTTCTTGCAATCGGGCCAATCAATTAACCATTTTCCATGGAACCATTTGGATTTGGCCAACCCGCTTCGCGGGTCTAAAGTGTCATATTTTCAGCCTCTTAATAATGCTGATAAGCCGCCCTCCCATAGGCTCCCATAGGCTCCCATAGGGAGCACGCGCCCATGGTGTTATCTTATCGGGTTGCGGTTGAGTGATTGAAAGGCTGATTAACACGAGAAATCGGTGTTAATGCGAGGGCTAATCGACCATTGAACAGACTCGATGATTTCAAGGGCAGCGCAGCGAAAGTAAGCTCCTTGATTCTGGCCAGATAGCGATCGCGAGGCTTTCGCTTTAAACCCCCTCCCCTCCCCCCACCACCCAAGTTTTTCCGCACTCAGACACACACTCGCACATATCCGAGTCTGGTTAAGAGGCAATACCTGTTTCCGATGTCTTATCTACCGCACAAAGGCTGGGTAAAAAAAAAAAAATGATGTCTATCCCCGAGAGGGGATGGGCGAAGGTCGATTGACCGGCATTAGGTATGCGACTGGTTTATAGGTCACTCGAAGCCCCATTAATTCGAATCTGTCATGGGAATAGACAGCTCGATATGGCCATATATAATGGCAATGGAGGCAGAATATCGGATCGAGTCTTATGCAAAGTGCGCGGCATGTTTGTGGGGGAACTCCATTTTTGGATCTGAGACCAGAAAACCCAAAGATGATGCCATGCTGCCATGCTGCCACTGCGTGGTCGGTCAGCCGGGATTGGGCCCGGCCTCTTAGTAATTTTTTTTTTTATTATATTTTTTATTTCGCTATTTTCTTGTTCCTTTGATAAAAGCACTCGTCGGGTTTAGGCAGTTCGCAATTATAAATTGCACAATTTTATAAGCACCGCATATTGTATACTTTATGATCATTCTCTTTGTTTTAGGTCGGTTCGGGACTCGGTCATATAAATAATACCCCGCTAATTAGGTGGGATTTGGCTGTTCGCTTGCTTGCTGGCTGGCAGGCTGGCTGCCTTCTTGGGATAAGCGCCAGCCAGAAGGAGTGCTAGGAGGAGGAGGTGTCCTTGTCCCTGTGCCTGTCCCTGTCCCTGTCCTTGCTGCAGAGGGAGCTCTCCCGATATACCATAATACCATAATCGCATCACCTGGCATTTTCACATACTTTTTCCCTCGTTTCTTTTCTCGCGGGTCGGGTTCGAGTCAAACCAAACCAAACAAAACAAAAAAAAGAGTCGCACCGTTTCACTTTGGTCGCACTCGAGACTCTCGGTGGGAAATCGTTTGCGTTTGCGTTTGCGTGGACAAAAACTGCTCACTAACTAACTAACTAACTAACTATCTAACTGCCGATCAAGTTACCGCGCGCGACGCGCTCCAAAGTGTTTCTGATCGTGGGCCGCTGACGGTGGTACGGTTAAAGCTTTGGATTTCGCTTTTGACGCTCTGCTCACTGCTCACTGCTGCTGCTGCCGCTGCTGCTGCTGCTGTTGGCCACCGACGCGTCGGCAAAAATATTGTTAACAACTTTTTCCCAAACGAAAGCAGCGACGGCGACGACGACGACTGCGATATCGATGTTTCCGGCTCAATCCGATTTGCCAGAGAGGGCGTGATCGGGCGGGCCTTAGTACCGATTCGCACTTGAAACCGAGTGTTGAACTCCCAATTACATAAATATATGCAATAAATCGCACACCGATAATACATATGTATGTAGCTGCTATGTATGTATTAGCAGGTGGGCCCAATCGTTCTTCATCCACTCACTATCCATCCGCATATTCATTCCTGACGTCACAGCCGCGACGATTAGCCCGTTAGCGTTGTGGCCATTGTTTTACGACTTTGTATTTGGGGCCGGCTGTCAGCGCTCGTGCCATTGATTAGCCAGCCCTCGACAAGAGTCGTTAGCCATTGGGGCTGTCACATATCACTGTGCCACAAGACATTTACAGCCCACTTTTGGGTATTCTGATAACCGCTCGACATGCCCGCCCCCCGCCACCCCCCTGCTACCTCGCTGAGCATTCAGACACGTCCGTAGCCCGAAAAATGCGCGCTCCACCTGTCTATATCTTGGCCAGGCCATGAATTCAGAGTGTAACACTTGTAAGCGGCTTCGTTTAGAATGCAGGCCGTTGTGCCCGCTTGACACTGATCGAGACCTACTCTGAGACGTGGACTGGAACGGCTGCCGATCGACCTTGACACAGTTGGGGGCGAGGGAAGCGCCCCTCCAAAGAGGCCTCGCGACGGCTTGCCCGTGCGACTCGGATCGTTCTGGAAGCAGTTGTAGGCGCAGCTGAGAGCTACCAACAGCTACCAACGCGCCTTACGAAATCTTGCAGCGAACAGTTTTCACATTTACCTCGGTTATTTTCCATACCAAATATACATATAGTGAATTGGATGAAATGCGACTTTGACCAGCAGCACGTCCTTCTCCTCTCCGTAGAAACCATAAAGCCGCCACCACAGTCTGGGCTAGAGCCGGAGACGGAGACAGAGACAGAGACGCAGCCTCGGGCCAGACCAATGACTTGTCAAAATACTTCTCGAGTGAAAAGCTGGGCCCGAAGCAGTGTGTCTGCCACACAGCCAGCCAAGCGGAGACCGGCTGGGGCTATCGCAATGCCTGCGGCTGTGGCGGTGGCTGTGCCTGGGCCTGTGGTGCTGTGGTGCTGTGGGGCTGTGTGACTGTGGGGAGGTGTCGACGGTCTAGTCAAACTTGAAAAACAAATCACGGAGCAGCCGCTAACATCTGAAAATCTCGTTTTGTCGGTCTATAGTGGGTATATGTGGTAAGTAGTAGGCCTAGTTTGCTGCAACACGAAACCCCCCAGGTGAAACATATCTACTCCCCAGATACTCCACGAAACTCGACTTTGGATCTTCGATTTCAAATCTTTGAATGGCGGGTGGGATGGTGGGATGGTGGGATTAACGAGACGTCTCTATTTGGAGACTGGCCATCCATTGGTAGCACTCCATTTTCGGTTAACACTTCTTTTTCAGACATTTTGACGTCAGAAGCGTCGTTCTGTGACGTCACTTTTGTTTGATAAATCGGTGCCAGACCGAAAAGTGGCCTAATTGATCGCTAATTAATGTTCGATTACTTACAAATATTTGATCTTCCCATTGAGCAACTCTTTGATAAACATTTTCGCACCTTTTTCGCAGTATATACATCTGTATGTATGTATGTATGTATGTATGTATGTATGTATGTATGTATGCAGTATATGGCCGTTAAGCCCCATGGATAATTGTAGCCCCGCAGGCAGAAAGCAGCAATTTTCGCTTACTTTGCGGAACAAATATCAAGCGATATCTTTGGGATTGTACGAGTACGTGCACGAGTACGAGTACGACGAGTGCAGTGCCCAATCAATCGATTTATGGGTCCTACATTGTCCAATATTTGTTTACCCGCTTTTTTTACGATCGCTCACCTGGGTACCGAGTTTTACGATTTCCTTTCTCTGTACGGAATCTGAATCGGCATCTGCCTAGGAATTTCTCCCATTTGAATAGTCCTTCTACTGGTTTTTGAGGCACACTATCATAAATAAGTAGTTTAACTTCACGCACATTTCGATTCCCATTTTATGGGCCACAATTATCAAGGGGGATTGTAAATATTTTCACCGATTTTATTTCATCTTTCCTCTTCTGGCAGATCGCATCGCATTGGAGGCTTTATAGCCGTCTCCTAGACGGCCCATAAAAGTTAGCCAGAATTTTTTTGGGGATCATAATCGTTCATACCGACATTATCTTTCTCTGGAGGCCAGACACATTTGGAGGAGCGGAGATTAATCGCCGGAGAATTCTTGACGTAGCTGAAAATACTCGTAAAGGCGAGAAGAGGCACTCCATGCGTTGGCTTAGTGCAAAGTCGGCCTGCGGGGCCATATAATTTCATACGTCTAATATGAGTACGTACTATATGTACATATGTACATATATCTGATGCAATTAAAGTAGGCCCTCATTCATTTGGCAAGACTCCTCGAGATAAGACCGGCTAATAGCTGCACTCTCCATGGCTCGTATGAGCGATTCCCATGTTGTGTTTCCCCCTGATGGCCAGATAGAGAGCGAGAGCGAGAGAGCGAGAGACAGACTATGAATATCGCCCCAGTTTGCTTCACATTATCTTCAGCATGGCAGGGCATGGCATGGCATGGCACGGGGAGCGTTATCTGGCCGGTAGGATGTCGGCGTCTGTGTTGACACGGAGAATGTGCAAATGAAGAGACATTGAATTGTCGACATTGATAAGTGAAGAGCAGAGTGTGTTCTGTTGTAGCACCACCCACCCCACCACCTTTCTAATGCCATCTTTTCCGTACTGATAGCAGTCATTTCTGTTCTCCTTCTTTGGCGAATTCTCCGTTTTGAGAGCGAAACGTTTGGATTCTGCCCATTCATCCATCTTCCATCTATAATTACGGAGATTACTTCCCCCCCCCCCCGCAAATATCTCTTTATTATACTCGGAGAGTCACTGAACCCGCTGGAGAATCCTAAATTTTGTATGCAAAATACACAGTACGCAGTACACAGTGCCCGGATTATACTCGAGTATGAATGGTTATTCTTGCCCTGCTCCGCTGCTCTGCTCGTTTTCTCGCTTGCTCGCTTGCTCGTTTGCTGGTTTGTTTGTTTCGCAAAGTTTCAATTTGACTGGAGTAGAACATTGTGCCGTACTTCATAATATTAACAATTTGTATTAGCTGGTTGTCAGGTGAGGATTGGACTGTCGGGAGAGGGCTGTGGCTGCGGCTGCGCCTGCTGCTGCTGCTTCTGCTGCTGCTGCGGAGTTGGGGGATTGGGGGGTTGGGTGCCACAACAATGGGGCTGTATTTTAATGCGGCTTGTTGAGTGCTCAGTGTGGCTTGAAAATTGTTTGTGATTTTGAAGCGCGCCGCATGCGGTTGCATTTTGTTTCTTTTTTCTTTTTTTTTTTTTTTTATTTGACTGGTTTGATGGGGAACTTTTCTTGACTTGACATTCGCACAGGCAGCAGTCGCCAGCAAGGGTTACTCAGCCGGGCTAATTATGGAGATGGAAATCAGTGTGGGGGCGCTCCAAAAGCCAACTCAAATGGAATACCGAGACTCGGGGATGCTGACTGATGACTGCTGACTGATGACTGGCGACTCCCACCTCCGGCCACATAATGCTTGCTGTCTGGTTCAATTGCAATCCGTTTAATCGTCCATGTTTTGAGAACCCTCTACTTTCAATGGGATGTTATCACAGTCGGCTATTACAATGTAAACCCCCCTCCCCATACAGATACCGCTCATGACTCGTGCCCGTTATTCTTAGAAAAATATATATATGTCTGCGGTATAGCAATCTGTTGATAGAAACTTCTATATTGGCCGAAACACAACGAAATCTCCACCTACATATACCCTGACAAGATTATTTTATCGGTCAAGTTAATCAGTTTCTGTTTCTGTTTTTATTTCTGCTTCTGTGCTTCTGCGGTCTCTGTGTTTGTGCAATCCCCAGTTGCTATGTGGCAAGTTATCATTGGGCTATATTCGAAGAGCAAGTGATAGCAAGTACTTTGGGAAGGTGGCTCCATAAATCACAATGCCGGAAGGCAGCCTGCTTTCAAGCTTATGGCCAATACATGAACTGATCATTATTCGATTGGAATAGATCGGCATTTAATGGAGCTCCGCTTCTATTTTGTGATCGTTAATGATGGCCTTCCAGTTCGTAGACAAACACTCCAAAAAGACGAAAAACAAAACAAACCACTACAGATATGCAATACATGTTTATATGAATACATATGTACATCTCTCTTGAAACAAAAAAGACTCTAAAATGATGTCATTTAATGGCAAAAATGCGTGGAATACGAAATCAAAAGGAAAGTCAAAGCCATAATATGAAAACAATAAAGAAGAACCGAAATTGTGAATTACAAAACAACAACAAAAAAATGAAGGAAACCGAAGAACCCGAGAAACGTCCATATAAACTCTCCGAAACCGGAATTACCGTGGTGTAAGTAGTGCCCTCCGTTGCAGTTTCGCTTCGTATTATATAAAACAAGATTACAGAAGAAATTACACTGAAACGACAATCACGCGACGACACTTTGATCGAAGTATTATCCGTATATCATTCGCGCCTTATTTTATACTTGAAATCGAGACGAGACAGATCGAAGCCCAGCGAAGGGACAAAAAAGATTAATTTATGAAAACAAGTAATGCTCTCCCGACGCGCGCTCCGCTCTGCGGGGCGACCTGTGTTACGCTAAACAAACTGCAACTAATGCCTGGAGGCGCAGAGAGTTGGCGAAGAGCAGCGAAGGAGCAGGTGAAAGGAAATCCAATAAGCAGACGGGAGAGGGAGAGAGCATTGACGATCACATGAGTCACAGCGGGTGTTGGAGCGGAATGGCAATAGATCTGTTTACGGTTATTGATTCTCTCAATAGGATGGCATTCCATTGCTAACGGTGTATTCCCCCCAGAACGGTGGGAGATAAGATTCTTTGATTAGATAAACCCTGATACGATCTAGAGATCATACCTATCAAGTCATATGTACATATGTATAGATCTGAGACAGTCTTATAGGAAAAGCATGCAGTCAGAGCGAGAGAGAGCAAGCGTCAGCTTGGATTTCCAGTTGATTTGGGAGCATTTCTCCGGTAGAAATGATCATTTTTTACACTTTTCAGATCCAATTTAGCTGGCTAACTGTCCCAAATAGTTAAAAAAGCAAAGGAACCGATCAGATCAGATCAGATCTGGGAAGTATTTTAGGCCTGCAAATGCCACAGATCCACCTCTCTTTCTCCGCCTTTGGCATGCAACATATCATTATGTAAGTGCGTACGTTTTCCAAACGATCAAATTATAGAGACCACAGCCCACACCTGGTCGGTGGGACTTTTCCGAGCAGTGGGCGAGTTTTCCCCAGGTGCGGCCACGCTTCATGGAAAACGGGTTAAGGCTACCACGGCCCGATGTGAGCTGCAATTAAGCTGCAGCTACTAACTTTAGTACACACACCCTCAGTACAGTACATAGAGACGGGGCCTAGGTCCCTCAAGCCGTCCGCGGATTTGCATTCGCCGCAATTCAAATTAGTAATTCAACATTTATAATTAAAAAGTTGTGCAAACATTGTGAAGCATTTATTGCATAATTGCATTCGGAGGTAAGCCAACAAAAATACAAAAAAAAATAATCAGGAAAAAACTCCATTTACCGACATTAATCGCCGTTTTTTATATTTTTTTTTTAATCCTTGTCATATTTTTTTGTACCATTTTCTGGACGTTGGGCGGAGGATGGTATGAACGGATTAATGGATGGATAGATGAGTGGGTGGGTGTTGGCGGGGAAATAGGATTATCAATTTCATTTCAATTGGCCGGAAGCTATTTTCCGTCTGTTGATGATGTGATGTTTTTGTTCTGTTTTTTGAGAAATGAAAGCGGAATTCTTGTTTGTGGCTTTTCATAGATTGTTAATAATTACAAAAAAAAACACTCACACACACGCATAAAAAGTGGTGCACAAAGCAAAAAAATCAAAGAAAAAATCATCAACTAGAATGATTAATATCTATTTGAGGGTAAATTAATATAATGTATTTATAAACAACCCCGAGAAGGGCTCTGTTGTCGGGCGTCGCGATTATAATTAAATTATGTTCCGATACTACATCTACATATAAGAAACGATTTCTCATTTTCGCTGAAAACTTGCTAATTGGACTGCCCCTTTATTCAATTAATTTATTCATTTAGCAATATTTAAAATTAAACTCAGACCCCAGAAATGGGCTCGACATCACATGGAGAGGCTGGGGCTGGGGCTGGGGCCAATCCCAATCCCGAACCCAATCCCATCCAGAAAGCGAAACTGCTAATGGGGGGAATCTTGCATAACTTCCGTTTTATACGCTAAGTATTTGATTGCCTCCGCCTCTGAGGTGTAGTACGTGTACTATGTACTGGGCACTACCTCCTACCCTGCCGAGTGGCTTTCCAGTGGATAATAATTATTCATCTCTTGAATTCGTGAATGAGTAGCTTCTGAAGTCAATTTGCCAGACATCATATTTTAATCAGTGATTGCAAATTGCAAAAGTATTTATATTAATATTCACAACAATTTCCCAAACAACTTCTAAACAATGCAAATAACTTTGCCCCAGGGAAAATACCAAGCCAAGCCAATCCAATCCAATCCAATCGATGTGGGGGATGTGTCTACAGGGGTATCGTTTCGTACTATGTATACTGGGCTCCGGGGATCCAACCCTTTTGCCGTAACAAATTACTTAACAAGTGATTAGCCGCAGAAAAGTTTCCAGCATCAAAGTCTGCCTGGACGGTCGTCCCCTCCCCTCCCCTCCTTCCCTCCCGTTTGGCTTTTCCGCCTTTCCTTTTGGCCGACAAGCCTTGCAAATTAGAGAACACACTTTCGGGCTATTTCTGCATAAATTATTATTACGACCAAATTTCGGTTAGTTTTCCCCGGGCAGCGTTTCATGGACGACTCCTGCTGCCCCTCCTCCTCCTCCTCTGCAAAATATGTATTTGCCTATGCAATTTTCCAAATGATGATGGTGGTAGAGACCTGTAAAAGCGGCCACGAATTTCTTGGTGCTTCAATTAGGCCCGGCCCTATCACAATTCGCTTTTAATTGTCGCGAATTGTTACCAACCATTGACAAAAACGAGTGATATTTGATTTCCTTCATCTGATTCATTCCACTTTCACACACAATTATCACCGAGCGATTTGTGATTTGTGATTTCTCGCTTGATTTTTATTTGTTGCTGCTTGCCGACTGCTTGTGGCTCCAATGCGGAAACGTCTTTACACAGCGAATGCTCGTGCATATGTATGTATGTATGTGTGGATGGTGTATGCAGGTGTGCTGCTGGGATAGTCAGTAATTAACTAGATAGTCTAGAATAGACTGGACTGTCTGCCGGTCGTTTAACAGCGAGCTGCGATTTGCGATTTGCGTTTTTAATCAGCTTCAATGAACGAATATTAGACCAAACGACCTGGCGAGGACACATAAGATACATTTTGTCCAGGGGCTATAGGATCTATGGAATCTTAGAACTTTCAGTCTTGGCCGAATGCTGGAACTGGTACCCTTATTCCAGAGTCCACCCGAAATAAGTTCGAATAAGTTTTCAACCTGCAATAAAATTATCAATGGTGTTGGCGGCTTGGCCGAGCTCAAACCAGTTAAATACTAGTTTAAAGCAGCCCCATAATTCTTTATGGGTGCCATAGAGTACGCTACGACTCCAAAACAAACTCGCAACTCTCTGGGGGTCGCTGATCGGGGGTTTGGGGGCTGAGGAGCTCAGGGCTCGCTCTTGACTCTTCACACACCAACGCGTCTGTTATTATCATTACTCGTACCTTATTCAACGTCAGACAACAAACAGATCACAGAGAACACCTGTGAAAGCCGCGTAGCTTTGGGATCGAATCAAACGAAAACAAAAATATAAAAAAACACAACCCAACCGAATGCTTCGAGCGCTGGCGATGAACTCAGGCGGGCTTTAGACAAAAGTCCGCCCGGTTGGCACAGTGAATCGCCAGCAAACGAGCTAAAAATTAACTATGAATGTTAATGGGCACAGCCACAGCCACGCCATATAGATTCTGCGTTCACCTTCACAATTATTAGCCATACCACACCAAAACAGCAGATTTATAATGATGCAAAACACGAACATGGATTGAACTGTATCGGTGTGTATTCGCCCTATGCTACGATGGAGTTTTAGTAACTATTTACAGTGCAGATGGCCAGATATGCGGATTGGTAGTGCAGTTATATGCTAAACTGTCCACGTTGCTTGGACGTTCCTGGATGCAGATCGTGCGCCTGCTGCTGGTGAGAGTCCGAGACGGTCTTGGAGCTCTGCTGGTAGACCAGGCCATCGACGCCTGGTATGGTGTTGCAGCCCACACAGGCGTGCAGGGTGTCGTGAATGAAGATATCGCAATCGAGGCAGAACAACTGCTTGCAGAAGCCGCACTTGAAAACAGTCTTGTCTGCGACTGGGCCGAAGAGTTTCATGCAGGCGTAGCATTCCGTGGTTCCGATCCCGGTCGTGGTCCCGGTCCCCGTCCCGCCACGGTCCGAGGAGCCTTTCGGCAACGACTCGAACGGAATCTCCTCAAAGTTGGGAACCGGGAACAGATGGTGGTAGGAGCGGGCAAGATGTGGAGCCGAGACCAGCGTGAGACCACACGACTGACACTCCACGGGCAGTTCGCAGTACTTGCTATTGCATTGCGGACAGTGGTGTCCGGTGGTGCAGAGCTCGCTGGGCTCCTCCAGATTCTCTATGTGGCACATGCACATCGAGAGCGGCGCATCCTTGCCCTCCACCTCGTTCTTGGTGTGCGGAAAGCCCATACGGATGAGCGAATTGTGCTGGGTCTTGGCCGCAGGCGGCGGATCCACCTGGGACATGAGTTGATCCCGAAAATGAGCATCGTCCAGGACAGCGCCGAATGTGCCCCGTGTCTGTTGGGTAAGGTAGCGGGCGATATGAATCTCTGCCGACAATGAGATGACCGAACAGCGTATGCCCTCCTTCTTCAAGTCATCGATGGTTAGATTAATGTCCACGGGATCGCAGGTGGTGAGGGAGCCCATCACGATGACAATCTCCCGCGAAGCATGCGATGGAACAACTTTGAGGGTTTTCAATGCCAAATCCAAGCCGTTCTGCAACGATGGCTCGCTGGTCAAAGGCACATTTGCCAGGCTGAGAAAACCAATGGATTAACTCGATTAACACATGGCTATAATGCAGGACTCGCTCCCACTTACCCTTCCAGTGCCTTGAGATGCACACGCGAGGTGCCGGTCAATTCGGTTATTTTCTCAGCACGCTTCGCCTTCAGGGCAATAATGCCCATCTGGCTAATGGGATTCTGGTCGAAGAACTCCTCGATGAACTGATCGAGCAGCTTGAGGGTGCAGCGTAGGCGCGTGGGCTTCAGATCAGGCACGCTCATCGACTCGGAGCAGTCGAGTATGATGAATAGGTGTCGCATCATTCCCAGACGATTCTGTTTTGTCTTTTGCGCCTGCCGCTGGCGCTTGGCCTTCTGGATAATATCCGCGATTGCCCCGTCGAGCAGCCCATCCTCGTCGTCCTTGATGGCTTCCCTGAGAAGTTGCACATCCACATTGTGTTGAGGGGATATTTCTAATATATTACGCAATATTACCATGTCTTCTCATATCCCGTCTCCCAGCGGTACTCCTTCTGATCGTCACGGTCGTCATCAGCCATGTTATTTTATTTAGCTTTATAGCAATAAATTAAATAAAACAAATATCAGCGAAATGCACCGGCAACGGTGAAAGTGTGTACACACCAAGTTAGCGGCAAAACACAACGTCGAGGGTTGTCAATTCATGCCATGGAGAAATATTTTGCTTCTCCAAATCAGTTGGCAAATTATTTACATAACTCTAATTTTATAAACAACATACAGAAAATATGAATTGGGCTAAATGTATTGTTTTCTACAATTTCATTTAAATTTATTGAATAACATCAGGGTGCACAAAGTTACCATATCAGTGAATGAACTCACCGCGACACGCGATTGGCTTAGCAAGTGCTAATTTATGTGTACGAACGGAAAGGTCTACTACACTCTTGGTTAGGCATTTGAGACCGATGGATAGTTGTAAAACCACACAAGAAGGAGAGCACGTGTAAAAGTTTTGTGCCGGGCGAGCGACAAATGTGTTAAAATTGTTTCATTTAATATATTCGACAATCCCAGAGATAATCTATCATATTGGTTATTCGGCATATATCTGAAAAGGAGCTCCTACAAAAGTCACCCTAGCCGTACCGAAATCATCGCGGCCTGTATTTGAGGGAAATAGACACCGTTTTGCTTTTGGCATTCAGAGTTTAACGCGGGCAGTTGAAGGCAGAACAGCGCTGCGCGTGTTGAAATTTGGAGAAAACAGTTAGAGTGATATTACAATTCAAAAAACAATATAAACTTTAATTTGCAAAGCGATTTGGTTTATGAAGGTGTGTAAATAATGCAGTGAAAAACTGTTTCCAGCAATTATTGATTTGTGTGGGACAGACATCAGAGTAAAAAGTTGAGAAACGGCAAGCATTGTTGCTGGCGTGCGATTTGAGCGGGAATCCGGTATACATATTAAAAAGTGTAGATTAAATGTACTAAATGAAATAAATATGCAACTGAAATCTTTTTCTGCTGGCATTTGGCTGCAAGTACTATTAAATATGTTAAGTGAGCTGTAAAAATGGAACAATTTAAAATGTTAAATGCGGTGTTTTTGTATATGTGAGCAATTTGATGTGCCCAATCTTGTGTACACTCGCTCCCCAGTGTTTTGCTTTATTTTCTGTTTTCTTTGCGCCCGGTTCGCTGCATTGTATTGCATTTTTTGTGTATTTTGGCTCGCTGTAACCAAGGCGCCGAGCCGCTGCATTGGAGAAATCCACCACTCTGTGCACACACCGCAGACATTCGGGGTTGCCACCCTTGCTAAGGAAAAACACACCACGGCACTGTACTTTTTCTTCCCCCTGTTGGCTGTTCCGTTTTAAAAAGCAATCAAACAACAAATAAATAAATTGCTCTTTTATTTTGATTATTTAAATGAATTCGACAGAACCGTAGGCTTTGGTGTTGTGTATAATGTTGGCACAGGAGATAGCACCGACGGAAATTGGCAAGCACGCAAACATTATCGGAGGTAAGTGGAGCAAAAAAAAATGGCAGAAAATTGCAAGCAATTGAAGTAACTCTTTCTGTTTTCCCTTCGCAGCTGCCCAGGAGGATCTGGCAAATATGGATGTTCTCGTATGTGGACGGTGCCTGAAGGCATACAACTTTGTCGAGGAGTTTCAGTCGCACAAGGAAGATAACTGCGAGAAGGAGAATGCTAACCTTAAGGACTCGCTGGACACAAAGCCATCAATCTGGGCATTTTCATTGTGGAAGGCCACACAATTGCATGCGCGCAAGGAATCGAGCGCGAGTAACTCTTGGGCCATGTACCAGCACTGGGTGAGGCTCGAGGAGAGTGTGCGGGAGCCATGGATTGTGGCTGGCAAGACAATCCAGTCTTTTGGCAAGATTGCCCACGGACAGCTCCAGGATATGCCAGTGCGCATTACCAAAACGGTTGTGAATCCCAACAACAACAACAACACTTCGAACAGCAACAACAACGCTAGCGCATCCCCAACCAGAAGTATGTGTATCCGTAAAGAAGAAAAAAAGCCATAATTAAGCATAGTCTCGTGATTGATTTAATGTTGCTACCCAACTGGACAACATTCTTTCAATGTGCGACTCGAGTGGCGAGATCGTCTAAAACCTGTACTCTTCTTTTCAGAATCGCCAGCCAATAAGCTGCCAGCCATTTCCAACCAGCTGAAGGACATTGAGAACGAACGGCCCATATCGAAGCCAGGAACCCCGACGCTGCCACCAACAACAGCCACTGCATCGAGCGGCAGTGCTCTGAAGCCGAACAATCGCATGGCCACCCGTTGCGATGCCAAGACCGAGCAGCGCACCGAAGAGGCTGTGGAAAAGATCGTCGCCAAACGCTTCAATCCGAGACGCAAGACACACGAGTATTTGGTCAAATGGGTGGATCGTTCGCACAACGACAATACCTGGGAGGTGATGTCCAACCTCGAGAGTGTGCCCTTTTTCCTACAAATGTTTGAGAAGCAATTGGCGCGTCAGAAACTGACCAGAGAGAAGGGGCTGGACGCCCTGAAGCGTCTGCAGCATCCAGTGGCCTCATCGAAACCCGATTCTGCAGCTCCACTCAGTCCAGCCACGCCGCAGGCACAGGTATCGCCGTCCTCGCGGCCATCGCGCACTTCGAAAACCAAAGCCATGGACGCGTTCAAGCAATGGGTAACCGATACCGCTGCTGGCGATGGTTCGTCATCGCCCTCCTCGGGCAACGACGATGAATCCGCCAACGAGCAGGAATGGGCCGGCGCCGCCGCCTCGTCGGGCCCCACCAAACGCAAGCTCAATCAAACCGATTCCAGTGTTGAGGAGACCGCAGCGAACGACTCTGTGGAAATGGAGGATCTCGAGGAGGATCTGCCAACGCACACTGTGAAGCGTTTAAAAAACGGCGGTAGCTCCGTGCAGCAAAGCAAGTCGCGTGTCCAGTCGTCCGATAGACAGGCGGCATCCAAAATTAATGGAAACTCTGCTGCCTCCGGAGCGGACAGCAACAAAATGGGCGAGATCATCTATACGGACGACACCACCAGCTCTGGGATGTTTCGTAAACCGGAAATGCCAAACACCCTGCTCTTGGTAAATAAATAATGGAAATATCTTTGAAGAAATACGATAATTAATCGGACTTCCCATCTGTTACAGAAAAAGGACAAGGTCGAGTGTCCTGTACGCTATCTGTCCCGCTCGGAGATAGCCAGCAATAATACAGGGGTCTTCCGCGTTGACCACTCGGAGCCGACACCCCCCGTCACACCAGTGGCAGCCCCCGGTGCCGCACAGAAGACCAGCATCAGTAGCGGCGCAGCAACGCCTCTGGGAGGAGGAGGGGGCATAGCCAAACGTTTGAGCGTGGCCCGCCCTTCACACTCCAATTCCAGTTCGCCTCTGACTGTAGGCCAGCGTCAGCAGGTGATACGCACTCCCGGTCAGGGCGGTCCAATGTCAACGACGGTGCAGCGTCGTCCTTTGGCAGGCACGCCACAGGCTCGCGCCCAGCAGCCACCGACAAGGGCACATCCTGGCGGCCGGCCCCTGGCACGTGCTGGTCCCGGAACGCCCCTGCAACGTCAGCAAGCGTCGCCAGCAGCTGGCACCAAAGTGGTCACACCAGAGCAGAAGATCCTCCAGCTGTCCAAGTCTGGGGACCTGAAGGTCACTCGCAAGGTGGTGACCCGGGAGGAAATATTAGCCCAGCGCCAGGCCCAGACTCGCCAGCACCGCCAGCAGCAATCCCCCCATTCGCAGCTACAGAAGGTGCTGGCTCCAGGGCAAAGGCAGAGAATAGCGCCCAAGCCAACGCCACAGCCCACCCCGCTCCAGTTGGAACTGGAGGAGGAGCTGAACCAGCAACAGGTCACGCTGTGCCCAATCACTGGCAAGATGATTGGCCAGGAAGAGTCGCAACTGCAGGTCGAGCAGGAGCAAATGCAGGAGGAACAGCGCGAACAGCTAGAGGCGGCGCATGCGCTTTTGGGTGGCGATCAGCAGGTGCTGACCAACGAAGACGGCTCTGCTCTGCTGGTAAGAGGTGAAGATGGCACCGTCTACCAGGTGGCTGGCAAGAATGCCGAGGGCCAGACCATACTGGTTACCCAGGGACCGGATGGCGAGCAGCAGTTTGCGTATGTGGCCGCCGCTGAAGGCGACGATCAGGATGTCCTTTCGCTAGACCATGCCGTGGCTGAGGCTGTCCAAGCTGGCGAACAGTCGGCTGCAGCAGCCACATCCGACGGCGATCAAATCCTCGTCTCCATGACCGAGGAGGAGCTGGCCCAGCACCAGGCAGCCACACTGCAGCAGGAGGGTTCTGGCACCGGCACGGGAACACCGGTCACAGCACAAATTCACATCACGACCTCTGACAGCGATGGCACCGAGTCCCAAATCCCGGCCGAGGTGGTGCAAGCGGATCTGCCCTCACCTGGTAATACAAACTAAAATAATCTTCCATCTCCGGTGCATTAATCCCCTCCTCTCTTTGTACTTTTCTCAGGGGGCACTCGTCGCGTCGTTTTGCTGCTACAGGATGGCACTTTCATGATGACTGAGATGAACGAAGAGCAATTCAAGACCCTCAACATCCCGACGTAAAAACATGTTAATAGTCTCTTAACTTAGCACTAGCCGTAGCCCCTAAGTCCGATATACATACTACATATATATATATATATATAGAATGAGAGCCCTGGCCGCCCTTACACCTGCGCGGCTTCGATTAGGATAGGACATTCCCGAGAACACCACACCACTGATTAATGACATTTGGGGGACATCTCCATGACTAGAGTACACTTTGGTTTTTTTTACCATTATTCTTATATCTATTTTATATAAAATTTTTTTTTATCATCTTTTCGTTCATATCACTAATTGTGTCGCAACAATTTGTAGTGGAGTGGAGGAGCAACCATTTGGGGATTAGCCAAAAGAATAATTAAGTCAGAAGCTAAGCTGAACGGCAAAAATAAAAACAAAAACCATCTGCATCCTAGATAATAGCTGACCAATCAATTGCGGGGCGACTTATTAATTAATGGAAACAGGGATCCAAATTAAGAGGATTTTTTTTCAAATTGTATTCTATTGAACTAGACCTAGAACTAGAACCGGACCCAGACCCAGAGCCAGAGCTCTAGGTCAGCTACCAGAGCTACCAGCATCCATAAAACCCAAACACACTAATTATTTAGTTATTAAATAATTAAGTTATATATATAGATACATTTATATAAAAGTGTAATCGGTGACAGAGAGGGACAGAGAGACAGGGATAGAAAAAGAGAGAGACAGAGATATATAGATAGATAGAGAGAGAGAGCGAGAGAGAGAGAGAGAGAGAGAAATGCATCGTTTGCATTTAAACAGCAAATACTCGTCTTAAGAAATGCTAAAATAAAATGTAGACTATAATTAACATTACGATAGATGTGAATTGTAACTTCTACAAGTAATTTTAACATTTAGAACTCCAGAAGGATATCATTAGTATGAAAATCTCTAGGCTCTCGGCTAATGTTTCGCCTCGAAACGAATAAAAGCAAATATGTAAAGAACTCAAATTCAATTAAATAAAACCCGAGATAACTTGAACAATCATTTAATCTTTTTGAAATTTCGCAATAAAGAAGCCCACAGTGTCCAAGTCTTGGCTGGGACCAAAGCGCTGCAGCAGCTGCGATTGCATGGCCTCTAGATCCGAGAGTGGCAGCCCGGGACCCCCATACCGAGGTGTGGCCTCCACCAGACGCAGTTCGGGATACTTTCGCAGCGCCCAGGCCACAATGCCTTCGCACTCGGCCTCGGTGACTGTGCAGGTGCTGTAGACGAGGATGCCGCCAGGGCGCAACAGCTGGACAGCCTGTCCCAAGAGACGGCGCTGAATGTTTGGATAGGACTGCAAGACCTTGGCCTGCTTTATGCTGCACAATAGCTGCGGACGGTTGCCCAGACCGCTGCATGGGGCATCCAGCAGAATGCGATCGAAGCTGGCACATGGAAAGGGTGGAGCTGAAGCTGCTGGGCACGACGCATCGCTCGACGCGGCCACCGCTTTCGTGGAGTCAAAGACGTGCGCCTGTATGCTCCGGTAGTTGTTCCCCAGTTTCCCCAACATGGCGCGCACACGACTCGCAGAGTTATCCAACGCCACGACGCACCCCTGGTCACCCATTAGCTCTGCTATGTGAGTGGTCTTATTGCCCGGAGCAGCGCACATGTCCAGGATGCGTTCACCAGGCTGTGGGTCCAGGACACGCACGCACACAATAGAGGGCAGGTTTTGCAGCAGGGCATCTGCGCTGCTGAGGTCCCCGAGCGAGGGCACTCCGCTAACATTCGATTGCATTTCAACGGCGATGCCTGTGGGAGCTTCATCCTGGCTATTGTACAGTTGATAGCGCTGCATCAGCACCTTGCCCACGCCCACATAGACCTTTGCCGAGCTCTCGTAGCGCGTGTTTGTCCCTCGCTTACATTTGCCGGCCAAGTCAGCATAGACATTGACGAATTCCTGCAACTGTGTGTTCGCCTCCATGGCCACAACGCCGGGGGCATAAATGTGAGCTCCCCGCAGCAGAGCAGCTCCGCAACTGGTGTCCACAATGATCTCTTTGAGCGTGGGATCGGGCACGGAGAGCACCAATTCCGCCTCAAGGGGAGCTATGCACAGTACTTCGGGCAGATCCGCCAGGCCATAGATCCTCGGAGCCTGCTGGCCATATCGCCTTGCGAGATGCTCCTCCAATTGCGTCTTGTGCTTCTCTACATTGGTGCGCAGTCTGTTCACTCTGTAGGTGGTGACACGTGGAGTTTGACAGAGCCATTCCAATAGTTGGGACAGAGCCGCCGACTGAATAAAAACATTGTTTCAGATTAACAGTTTTAATATTTGAAAGCCAGTGTTGCCTTATCGTTTTGGTGCACATGGTGCAAGCCGTAGAAACGAAACAACATTCTCACATTGACTTTAAGAATTTCTGCTTCCAGCAAACTGTTGCTCAGGAACGGAGTTTTTGGGTAAAACATGAGGGCGCCAAGTCAAATACTTCGACTCCACCAACTGTGAACTAACAAAACTGGGACTTTGTAAAGCCGGCTGTATGTATTAAAAAAAAAAACATACTCATTCATGTGTTAGTTTACGACGAAAAACGATAACGATTTGCTGTTATAAAATTATAACGTGTGACCGTACTCGATTTTTATAATACAGCCCTAGAGTGAAGAAGAGACGTGGCAGCATTTATGTGTAACATTGTCGTCCCACTCTAACACACGCCATGCCGCAACATTTATGTTGGTGAGTTTGCAGTTTTTTCAACGGCAAGTGTATTCTCGGTCAAGTTTTTTTTTGCTCTGTGATTTTTGACATTTCCAAGCAGAAATTTATAAAATTTCCGCTCAAATTTGTGTGCATTTGATTCAATTAGTTGGTGCGTATGTGCTTATAGTCTAAATCAGGGGTAGTGTATGAGAAAAAATGGATTTATTGCCTTGGTCTTAAATGTGGACAATGTCGGTGTGTTCGTATAAGTGTAAGCCATTTATGCACACACACACACACACGCATACACATAGAACATACACCGCTGTGGGGAGTTTGGTGATAAATAGTATTGGAAATCGCCGAAAATGTATCGTCAGAAAATTGTTTATTAGCTTGCGCACTACAAATTACCAAAGTTCCGTAATTATTTTTTTTTTGTTTACTTAATATCGAACATTTGGTCAATCTATTATATAATTTCAAACTTTTTTCGACTTTGGCCCCTTGATAAACGAGTTAGTAATATTAATCGCCCATCACATTCCTCATATCGATATTTTTGCCATCATATTTCTCTTCACAATTCGGTGTGTGGTGTGTTTGGTAGCAGAGAAAATTTAATCAAAGGAAAATCCACAAAAGAAGCTCAAATCAATCGGTAAATAAAACGTGAAATGTGCTGTTAAACAAATCCCAACCTGGATTCATTGACACTTGTGCAGGTTACACTGAATATTGTACTGTATTTAAAAAAACAAGGTCTTGCCGCCGTCGCATTTCACCAACCTCAAAGGGAGAAAAAAAAAAGCATACGTCACTCACACAGACGCACACAAACCACGTATAAATTTCAGAGCAATGGCTCTCTCTTCTCTCTCCATCTAATTTGTATTTTACCGACAAGACAAAACTAAATAAGTACATAAACTACTGAGATCCAGAAATCCTCCGTATGTGAGGATGCAATCGGGAACTCAATTCAATGGCACAGGGCGTCCGGTCCGACTCGAACAACGTAATAGGCAACCCTAGAGTATGGCTCATGGGTGTGTAAGTGTGTGCGTTTGCAGGGTGTTGGTGTAGCTGCCGTCGCTTCTCGTCGTCGTCGTCGTAGTCGTCGTCGCTTGGCAAATAAAAGTTGCTACGTGTAGTTTTCGTTTTCCTTTCCGGCATACAATTTCTACCGTTCATTTCTTTATTTCCATTAGTTGATCCGAAGCAACATAAACACAAAACTTTTGGTAATTATCACTAAATTTTAGTGTATCTCGCGAATTGCGTGATGTTGCTGCTTCTCTATTTGCGCATTATGTTTCGTTGGCAACGAAACGCAACGCTTTGCTGTTCGTGCGCGGTTGGGGGGGAGTGCGACGAAGTGGACGAAGGAAGGGGCAACGTCTTCGGTTCTTTAATTAAAACTTTAATTGAATTGCATATCGGAGTAGGAGAGACGAGACGGCTGCTTGTACAACACAAAGCAAAGCAAAGCCCACTCGGAGCCAATTGGTTTCTGTAGCTGTAGCCGCCGGGTGACTCACCGCCGATTTAGAACTTATAGCCTCAGAGATTGCAAATTTCCATCTAGCCTCTCCCCTCTGGCTTTATCATTTTACGCGCATTCCAGTTTACACGTTTTCGTGAATGAGACGGGGCGGGGTGGGGTAAAGGCGACCCTCCTGCAGTGCCGCCGACTCGTCACCGCCTTCCAACAACAAAAATCGATATCTTATCAGCGGCGGCGGCCGCCGACATCGAAATTCGCAGCCAGCCGCAACAGAGCAACCACGAGCACGAGCAGCAGCAGCAGCAGCAGCACGGGCCACATATTTATGAACACATTATGGATAAAAAAATACTCCCAAAGTTGCGTTTGATTCGCGTTTCAAAGCAAAGCAAAGCTCATGTCGGAGCCGTTTGATGGGACTGTTGCTAAATTTCACAAGCCAATTGTTGTGACTCAGTTGTGGCAGCAATCAACACGTCAGCTTTGGGGGTACGATTAAGTCAAACAAAAGAGTCTCGGCCTCAGGGCACAATCTCAAACAGCAGTTCAGTCGGCAGGTCATGGCATCATAACACCTTTTGTTTTATTTGTCTGTTATTTCGAAGCAGTTACAGTTGGCAGACCAGACCAGACCGATTAGTGAAGTCCTGAACCTGTACCATATGCCGGCATTAATGGCTGATTTTAACATCGATTTTGTTTGGTTTATTTGCAGATTCTCCAAGTCCAAGCACACAAGTCGAGAGTTTGCATATTTTCACCAGCATTTGCAACTCGGATTTGAACTTGTAATAATTCCAGCCAAGCAAGAAGGCCAGCAACAGCAGCAGCAGCATAACCGATTTCCAGCTCCTCCAATCAAAAGAATCGAAAGACAAGCAAGCAACTATGGGAAATGTATTCGCCAATCTATTTAAAGGCCTCTTCGGCAAAAAGGAAATGAGAATATTGATGGTCGGTTTGGATGCCGCTGGTAAAACCACAATTCTGTACAAACTCAAATTAGGCGAAATTGTTACAACGATACCTACCATTGGTAAGTGAAAGCAACTAGCTAGCCAGCCAGCCAGCCAGCTAGCTAGTTAGCGACTTTAACTATTCTCGGCATTCTCATTCTCATATGTTTTATTTATTCTCTTCCACTTTCTCTCTCTCTCTCGACTCGGTTTCTACTAGGTTTCAATGTGGAGACTGTAGAATACAAGAATATTAGCTTTACAGTGTGGGATGTGGGCGGCCAAGACAAAATTCGTCCATTGTGGAGGCATTACTTCCAGAATACACAAGTAAGTGACTGGATGATCTTGGCATCTATCGCAACATGGAGACCAGACCCACTCCCCTCCCACCCGCACCCTTTTAGATGATGTTAACAACTTGTTATGAATCATACTATGATTATTCAAAGTTTATTTTGTTTCAAGACGGGACTGATATGCCAATATGTACCTCGCCCCCCCACAATCATTGCTTCAATTCTGCATAGATCCACTAATTAGAATACTCTTTTGTTGCTGCTTGTTTCAGGGTCTTATCTTCGTCGTTGACAGCAATGACCGAGAGCGTATCGGTGAGGCGAGAGAGGAATTGATGCGCATGCTGGCGGAGGACGAGCTTCGGGATGCAGTCTTACTTATATTCGCCAACAAACAGGTAAGCAGGCGAAGCGCGAGACGAACCGAATCGGTTGCCACATAACACACCAAAACCAAAGCGGTGACAAACTCCATTAACGAAAGTGTGTGAAACAAAAGATGATGTATACATACGGTTGATAAGAGACGGCAGCAGTTGTTGCAGCCATACGTACATACGAATACGATTGTATTGTATTGTAGGCCGATATATGTGTGCCCCGATGGTAGCACTTTTGGTTGATTATGTGGCACCAGAGACGACTCCGCTCCCCTCCTCTCCTCCTAGATGATGTTAATAACTTGTTATGATTCATACTCTGATTATTCAAAGTTTATTTTGTTTCAAGACGGGACTGATATGCCAATTGTCGTCACAACACAGAATATTTGTTTCAATTATCCTCAAAATATACTCACATAATCGTTTCTTTTTTCTTCTTGTTGAATCGTTGTAGGATCTGCCAAATGCAATGAATGCGGCTGAAATTACCGACAAGCTCGGTTTGCACTCACTCAGAAACCGCAACTGGTACATTCAAGCGACGTGTGCAACTAGCGGCGATGGACTCTACGAGGGACTCGACTGGTTGTCCAATCAGCTGAAGAATGCTAATCGCTAATTAAACACACACTAAAACTACAACCACAACCACAACAACAGCAAGATAAATACACACTAACTTTGATTTAAAGCAAAGCAGAAACAGAAGCAGAAAACAACCAACATCAACGTCAGAAACACCAACAGACAAACAGACAGACGCAGGAAAACGGCGGAAAACCTATCCTCATCAAGAAAGAACAACAACAACAACAGCAGCAGCAGCAGCCACAACAAGAGCAACAACAACAAGAGCAGGCTCCTCCTTCCTGTCGGTTTACAAAACAAGAAATTAAAATTGCAAGAACAGATCTTTTCAAGCAGCATATAAAAGAACGCTATAATTTAATTTAAATTTATATACATAATTATTGGATGTTTAAAAACGAAACGATTAAAAGAGAAACCCCAACCAATCGCAAAAGAAAAAAGTAAACAAAACACTAAAGTATATGGTATAAAAATGTCTTTTTTAAGTTTTTTTTGTCCTCGCTCCCTCTCTCTCTTCCCTCCCCACCCCCCACTCCATCAATATATATTTCTTTTTAATTTTATAAATATAAAAGTAATATTAATGAGAAGTAATAAACAACAAAAACCATTTTAATTTTTAACACTTTTGTTTTGTGTCGTCGCTTGGCAAAAAAAAAAAAAAAAAAAGAAAACCCATAAAACAAACACACGCATATACATAAAACCATATTAAAACGGAAAACGTACTATTTAAAAGGTAATTCTAAATAAAATTTAAATAAATAAAACCGGCTGGACATTTTTATAATATGAAATACATAATTTTTTTTCGAAAATACAGTCTTTTATTAATTGTGTTGCCTATCGATAACAGATAAGCGTATGACGTTTTCCAGCACTCTTCAGCTTGCCGCAGTTTGACGTTTCCCAACACCATATACCCCAATTTGTGTGCATGAAAAATTCACCCTAAATTGAAAAATTGTTTCAATTATTAAAGAAAAAGAAACCTCAACATGTCGGCGAAGCAGAATTCAAAGAAATTCAAGTGGGCGTTGGATTTTAACGGAAGGTAAATGCAATTTCGAACAGTGAATATTTGTATAAGCGGCCAAACAGATATTTTCACACCCCATGTCGTTTCTCCCGTGCAGCAAAAATGCGGAAATTCCATCTCCACTGGGCTACAATCCAAGTGCTGTGGTAAATCAAACCGAAGTCGTACGTGATCAGCGATTGGTTATAAAGAAATCATGGGACCTGGCTCTAGGACCGCTGAAAAACGTAAGTGTCGAGTCGACCATACAGTCCCAATCCAGAACGTAACAACCTTTGGATTCTTTGCAGATACCCATGAACCTGTTCATCATGTACATGTCCGGCAACTCTATATCGATTTTCCCCATTATGATGGTCGGCATGATGCTGGTGCGTCCAATCAAGGCAATGTTCACTACCCAAGTTACCTCGAAAATGGCCGAAGGCGCCCAGGGCACTGGTCAGCGCATTGTCTACTTCCTCGGGAACCTGGCCAACGTAGCGCTGGCCCTTTACAAATGCCATAGCATGGGCCTGTTGCCCACACACGCCTCTGACTGGCTGGCCTTTGTACAGCCCCAAACACGCTTGGAATACTATGGAGGCGGAATATCCTTTGTCTAGTTTGTAGTAATTGGTGGCGAATATGTACATTGAACGTCACTTTATTTGATCATAGATACATTTGTTTAAATTTAAACCTTAACATGGCATTTCTCAATCATCCAATATCTTCTTGGCCTCTTTTTTGATGTCATGAACGATCTGCTCAGCGGGCGATCTGTGGAAAGTGAAACAAGATTGGAATGCGTTTAGGCATGCTTTAGTTTAACTTATGCATTTTTAACCTAATTTATTGGGTAAATGAGTCGCCTATGATCTGATGTTGTGCTTCCCTGACCAAATGATCATTAATAACCACAACTAAGGGTCAGTACAATTTATTTTAGTAGTGAATTTTTGTTTTGCGAGACGTGGTAGTGAACGAAAAGGCTCGCAGGGCTACAGCGAATCGGCAATTACTTTTTCTTGTTGTCGTCCACTAGCTCCCGTATCTTTTCGTTCATTCGCTGGACCAGCTTTTGGGGATCATCCACACGGGGAACCTGGGAAAAAGAAGATAGATGAGTAATGTGAGCATGAGTAAAGGGTGAGGCTGTACCTCATAGTTTTGGCATATGTAGAGGCCCGTGTAAATTCCGGCTCCAAAAGTCAGCTGCAAGAGAAGACGGAAAGATGGAAACTGTTAATATGTGTTGCATTCGATGCGTTTTCCTATTTCTGGCTGACCAGATGGAAACACGGGCTTCGTTTGGAGTTCCAGGATGTTTTCTCCGGGCAGGAGCTGTAGGAGGAGCGGCTGTTGATTGCTCCACGTCTGGCTTTCATCAGTTGCAGACCGACTCCAAGCAACTTCATTTTTTTCTCTCGGCAAATTGATGCAAGTATTAGTTTGTATATATTTGACCGACGTACACAACTCTTTGAATGTTTACCAGTTGAAATTTTTCCAATAGATTACTCTGATCTGAATTTATTATATAACCTTGAAAGCGCTTGTCTAATATCTATCCAAATTTTGCCTGCTTTTGTTGGCCAAAAGGTTGTTTTGATGATGACGAGGTACCGCGGCCCCAACGTCATCACCGCAAAAAGAAAAGCCACAAATTGTTGATATATGTATATCCATAATCTTGCTTTTTTTAATTTATGCACACATAAATGGGCTTTTTTCTGCACAAACACTGTCCTATAGTATTATAAAATGCAACTTACCAAAAATTTAATCATTGTCGAATAACTAAAGCCACTTTTGCCGTCACCCGCCGCCAGTTTAATATGTGTGAGTGAGAGTGTTGTGTAGAAATGTCAAACGCAGACTTGCGCTTGTATGTGTGTTCGAACAGCTGACTTCACGTTTAATTTTTACAGAGATTAGATAATCTCAGTTAGTGCTGATAGCGTGCTCTGCTCGCTGGTTGTACAAATCTCTACTCTATAAGTGTATTGCACTTAATATCCGATTTAATAAATAATTTTCCTCTAATTGGGGACTTTTCAAATGCAAACGATTAGCGCTACGCTACTATCAGGAGTGGTGGCTGAGAGAAAATGATATAGACACCAGCAAAACACAAACAGCCAAAAATAAAACCTGTTCGTGGTTGTCAGGTTCAGTGTGGTAAATAGTGCCTTGTCTGGACAGCTAAAAGCCATAATAAATTTGCATATTTCATGGGTTTTAAATTAAAATTAAAGCTCCAGAGTTTTTTTCCGGACATTTTTCCTCAGTATTTAATTTTTGCCGCCAAATCGTATTTAGCTTTGCAGTGCAACCCTGCCATGATGAAACGTTTCCCAGCACTGCTGCCAGATCTATTTTCCCGAAATCAAAGAAAATTTAAATGAAATTAAAATCCAATTCAGGAAACCTTTAAATCACTCTCCGCAGAGAGTGGTGTGGTATTCTTTTAATTGTACTATACATACATTTAGATTTGTACAATAAACAACATTAGGGACGAATTGCACACTGCACAGGTAACATTTAAATTCAGAAAATACACTAACTTAGGATTAAGACTTAAGACATCGGACGGGGTGCATGTTCATCGTTGCACAGTTTGCATGGGTCTCCACTAGGCAGTGACAGCAGGTCGCGTCTTCAGGTAGACGAACAGCACTAGAAATAGTGCTAGGACGCCCATGGCCGGCAAAACAATTGTGCGAATTTTTCCTTGAATTTCCACATTATCTAGTTTGCGCTCCTTCTTCTGTTTGCGCGTCTCCTTGACCTTGCCTTTTAATTGACGCATTTTCTGTAATTATCAAATTATTAACCATACGAGCATTTGATTATTGGATCCACCTACGCTTTGGCTGGCAGTGCACAAACCTGTGGGGGAGAAACTTTGGTGACGTGTAGAGGTTTTTTAATGCGTACGCTTGCGTGTTCTTCTGCGTGTGGATATGTATAATTAGAATAACAACAACCACGTGCGACAGAGCGGGAGCGACAAGTTGGCCGTTTCTGTCGCTACATTCAACAAGTTCGTTTTATTAGCCCCAAAAGAAAGTTCGTTTGTTTAGTCGTTGTTGTTTTTGTTTTGTATGCACACGATATATATTGAATCGCAAAATAATTGCTACGATATTTTAAATGCGATATTCAGTGCTGTAAAATGACACTTAAGTAAAAGTAATACTGAGCGCGCATTTCGAATTCCTGCTGTTGGCTCAGTTGGGAGTGTGCCCGTTGGCTTCTGCACTACGGTCACACTGTGCTCGATCAGTTGGTAGTGTGCCCATCTGCGGCTGTGGTACGGGTTCACTATGAAGGGCGGGCACGCCCTATTGTTCAAATTTGAATATGCATGTATTTGTGGCGCTCAGCGTCACACCTTATAATAGTAATAATAATAGCCCTATTATAATACTATTCAGACCGTATAAATCGTATGCTTGCCTCCTGTACACTTGCTCCTCCATCGCTATTCGGATTTATGCAGCTCATTTTTGTTATTTTTCAATTTGTCGCTACTGCGTCGGTTGCTTGTTTTTCATTTTCCACTGCGCTGCCGTTGGAAAACATTCTACCCAATGTAAAAACAGATATGTATGCCCATCCCACCCACACTCCCGACCGACTGATTGGTAACTGATACGACTGCCACTGTCGTCCCGTGTGGGCCAAGAGTGTGCATTCCGCCCACACCAGTGGGGTTGCTCGGTGGTCGGTAACCCATTTTGCTTTTTAATTACCCTGCCGCTTTGCTAAGCCCCTTTGGCTGCGTTCCATGTGGCAGCGAACCGGGCAGATATGCCACCAGATATGCCACTAACTGTTGCACCTTCACCTCTAAATGCGATTTCAAAAATGTTTGAGCAGTTCCAAATGCTCTTACGGGTCGTCTCTTGTGTCTCCTGTGTCTCTTGTGGCTTTGGCTTTATCCGACTCGGTGGGGGCAGGCAGTCAGTCACTGCTTGGGTTTCTGCAATAATTGGCATTCCGTTCTGGCTCTGGCCTTCTCAGCTCCTCCAATCTCCCTCTGCTTTGGCTGCTGGACAGCTTTAATGGAAGGCGAATTCCATTTTGAACATACAATAATATTACATATTCTTTTCAGCGGCACAGCCAATCCCATTAAGCTCCTGGCAAAAATGTGCACACAAAATTCCCCAATAAAATTGAGTATTTTTTGAGATATTCAACGAGAAACATAACCAACATTTGCTTTTGTTTTAATTTTATTACACACAAATAATGAAATTCGTCACTTCGTGTCCGCCAGTCGACGTAAAAACATTTAACCTTACAAAAAACAACGTTGCAGTATCTGGTCACTGCAGACCCCTCGATTCGCAAAAAAAAATAATAATGCAATTGCTGTTTGAATCTTGTTTAAAACAAGATGTGGAGGGCGCACCAGCCGCTCCTCCCACAGCGCCGGAACAACGGAGCATCGGCAGGAGGCAGGAGCCAGGATCCCGTTCCCTGCGGTCAGCCGGAAATGGGAAAACGCTTCAATGGAACAATTTTTAACAAATTTTATTTCTCTTGCAGATAGAGTTCGGAACCGGAATGTACACGGGGATCTGTCTGTCCCAAAACTTCGAGGTACAGCCGCACCTTTTACGCTGATCCTGCACGTGACCGAATAGTTCCGGGAGTAACAAATTGAAAAATTCCATGTCCAGATATGAATTTGAACAAACCTATCCAAGATGAAATAATAATAATATTCGCCACCAATTATTACAAGCTAGACAAAGGATATTCCGCCTCCATGGTATTCCGAGCGTGTTTGGGGCCAGTCAGAGTCGTTAATGCCACTAACTGTTGCCCCTTCACCTCTAAATGCGATTTCAAAAATCTCTGAGCAGTTCCAAATGCTCTTACGGGTCGTGTCTTTTGTGTCTCTTGTGTCTCGTCTGTCTTGTGCCTTTGTCCGATTGGTTGGGGGCAGGCAGGCAGGCAGGCAGGCAGTCAGTCACTGCTTAGGTTTCTGTAATGATTGGCATTCCGTTGCGGCATGCCCCCATCTGCGTTGGCTGCCGCTGCCGCTTCTGCTGCCGCTTCTGCTGGACACTTGATGAAGCAATAATAATGCAAAATTTTTGGCCGAGAACCGTTGCAAATCAACCGAGACGCACACGCCCAAGTTTGTGCATCGGTAATGAAGCATCCATCCTTCGCCTATCCGCTCCTCTCCGCTCCTCTCCACTCCATCCAGCGATCGTCGGTCGCCGCATTTTGGCATCTAATTTCGTCCATGGCCATAAAAGGCAGCCCGATCAGTTTGGACACGGATTATTGGCAACTATTTAGTCGGGGGCCCCCAAAATGGCCCAGAGCTGCCAACTTGGCTATGTCGTCACGTCAGGCAGCCCCGTAAATTGAGCCAGCTTTCCACCAGTTGCTCCTTTGATTTGGCCTGAATGTGCATGCGGCCAATGAGCCTGTCCAAAATGCATGTTTCCTGACCAGGCCCAAGCAATCTTAGGACGGGCCCCAACAGCCAGAGAGCCAGAGAGCTGAGCTGCGATTCTAGTTCTGGCCAACGTTAACATGACTCTCGACTTGTTCGTTAGCAAAATCATCTAACTTGGTTGTCGTTGATTGGGCCAGAGTCAGAGTCAGAGCCAGAGTCAGAGCCAGGCCAAAGCCAGAGCCAACTATTCGACTATTCGACTGACTGTCCGACAGTCGTCAGTCCTGCGGGCCAGGCCATCGTTCTTTTAGACGGAGACGGAGACTCTGACTCTGACTCTTTTAGTTAAACTCCTTGTTTTGATTGCCAAGTCGTAAAATGATGGATTACCGAGTTGGGATTTATTTCTTGTTACGGTCATAATAGATTATCTTTGCTCACTCATTGTCGGAGCAGCTCTCCCTCCCCTCCCTCCCCTCCTGCTCCTCCTGCCGCACAAATGCTCGTTAGGTGCAGTGAGTGCCTACCGTTTTCGTTCGGTAAGCAGCTTTCTGTCTGTTCGCTCAGCCCAAGCTGCAGGCCAAGATTCGTTGTCGTCGTCCCAGAGATTTGGCATGTTGATGGAGCATGCCTAATCACATGGTGGCTTTCGATCAGCCGATGCACGAGGGCAGGAAGAGCGCACAATTAAACTATGAGCAAGATTAATTCTGGAAGCAGCAGCAGCAGCAGCAGCAGCCTCTAGCAGTCGGCACATCATCCCGGACACAGCCAGTCAGTGTGTTCAATGGTAACAATCAACTTTTATTAGAATATATTTCATGGTGGTTAAGGTACGTCTCCCCCTCCCCCTCCCCATCTCCATCCCCCCTGGCCCACTCTCCTGCGACTTATCCAAAGTAGGCGGCATAGTACTGGGGCGCGGTCACATAGGCGGATGCCGCTTGTGGCAGCTGCGGAGCGGCAATGATTTTCGCATATGCCGTTGGATGGACAAAGCCGACTGCTCCCGCCGGATAATAGGCGATTGTGGGTGTGAATGGAGCTGCGGCTGGAACAGGCACAGGACCTTGACCTGGAGCTGGAGGTGCTGGAACGGGAACTGGTGCTGCTACCTTCGACATGGGCACCTCCACTTCCTCGGCGGCATCGTCGAGATCCTCCTGCGCCTCGCTGTTGGCCACCAGGCGAGCGGACTGTGGCTGGGCACCGGCAACCACCAGGCGGCCGGACTGCGGCTGATCTCCGGCTGCGGGGAGAGGGAATTGCCTGGCCGGCCTGTAGCCAGCCGCTGGATAGGACGACTGTCGCTGCTGCTGCGGGCGAAGGCGCTGCTGGGCAACGCCCACATCCGCCTGGACCAGGCCCAGAACAAAGAGAGTGGCTAGCACACAGGCAACCGTCGAGCTGAGTTCCATTGTCATGACTGCACGGTGCTCTGGCGGCGGGGCTGGAATATATACATGCGAGACCGCCCACCCCCCCCTCGAAAGGGGGCTCTGCTTAAGATGCGGATTGCGTGTGTGATCCGAGATGGGGGCGCCGGGTGCGGGTGCGGGTGTGGGTGCCACGACCTCCCGCTGACACTGACCCCAAAAGCGCGACACAAAACAGCCCAACACGATCCGCAGCTGAATCAATCATGGGGCTCTGCTGCATTTGCATTTGCACTTACGAATATGGTTGATGTGTTGGATTTGGATGTGTATTTCGGTGGTACTGCATCGGCATCGCCTTCGGCTTCGGCATCCATCCCCCACATCAATATGCAGCCAATGTTCTAGCATATGGGGCCCGGCCTGGGCAGGTCTGCTTTTGTTTCAATTGGTTTTTTGGGCATTTTCCAAAGTAATTCCCGACGGATTATGCAGATGGTGTTGGTAGCAGTTTAGTCACGTCCTCCCCCTCACACACACACACATGCACACACGCTCATGACACTATAAATGAAGCCATCCCGAGACCGAGAGTTGGGGCAGGTTGCGGATCTGACTGACATAATGGACTGTAAATCGATTGAGTGCCCTCTCTCTCTCTTTTGAAAATTGTTTTAGATCTAATAACTTGTGCCCCCTCCCCCCTCCCCCTGCTACACCCTACACCCATTTGAATACCGATTTGTCTCCCCTTCCACGGGCTAATCAATACAAAGCGCCTTCATTAACTCCGGGCCGGAGGGACACTCCTACCGATTCCACATCGAATAAATTTGCCATAAGTTAGGCTGGCTTCTCAGCTCCATTGCTCCATTGCTCCATTGCCGGGCGATGAGAAATGCTCCATAAATCCAGGCGGAATGGCGGACAGTGGCCACTGGCTGCTGCTGGCCGCTGCTGGCCGAGTTGTCTAGCCCAATATTTACAGCAATTTCAATAAAAATGCAGCAACTAATTGATGTAATTAATTTATTAAATTACATTTGCCACTTTTTGCCGCCGCTTTGGTGGTTGGGTCTTGCCTGGAGGAGGCCCCTTCTCCTTCCCCTGCTGCCTGCTGCCTTCTGCCTTCTGCCATAAGCAGTGGCCTGCTGCTGACTGCCGGTTTTTCCTGCCGACTTGAGTCGACGCCATAGGAGGCATTCATTCGCAAACGGACAGAAGTCGGTAGTTGGCAGTCAGTTTATGGGCCAGAGAAACTGCAGATTCACCGCGTTTAGGCCAGAGATCTGCGCAGAGCCAAGGAGCCAAAGAGCCACAGATCGAGAGAGGAAGAGGGGCAGAGATGTGGGGCATCATTAGCATGTGTCCGTAATGGCAATTCGACTGGAGACTGGAGACTAGCAGAACAGCTGCGGCAACTGTACTTTGAATCGATTAACATTCGTTTATTAACCACATATTTGGCGGGAGCAATCTCCCGAATCGCAATTGGATTGCTCTGCTTTGGTTTTCCCTTCCATTCTGGCCAAGAATTGTGGCACACACATGTATCCACATGTTCGTAATTGTGGCAAATTCGAATCTCATTGGCATGCATCACAGCCAGCCAGCCAGTCAGCCAGCCAGCAGCAGCCATTCCAGCAGCTTCCCGAGCCATTCCCGAGCTTCATTTGCACAAATGGACGAGAATAACGCCCATGTTTTGTTGGATTCTCGGAAAACCACACGCTCCATTCGCATCGGGAATGTCTTCGCCAGAGAAATCCATTTCCATGTGCACAAAAACTGGGCGTCATATTTCAAAGGCAATCGGAGACTATATTCAGGTCCCATACCTCATCCAGCCACGCATGCGCTGTGCTGCCTCACCGCGGGATTTGTTGGAGCGGTAGTGTCGGAGCAGAGCAGATCAGAGCAGAGCAGGAGAGTCCCGGGCTTTGAATTGATGCGCCTGGTGCACTCACAATTAATATTCGGCCAGACCAGACCAGGCCAGGGGATCTCTCGGGCAGCCGGGCAGCCGGTAGTCGGTTGTCGGCTGTCGGTAGCCGGTCCTGTGGCCAGGCAAATTTCTCTAATGTCCGCCCGGTTTCCCCATGCGCTCTCGTGATTTATTTTCGCTTTTAGTGTCTTTTATTTTATGATTTATGCAGCAACCGGTTGCTCCTAGAGGAGCTCCTTTTTGCAGAGTCTACTATGGTATGGTATAGTATAGTATAGTGTAGTGTACACTGTACACCTTGTGCAGGTGATCATCTCATCTCATCTCATCGAATCCCAATCCCAATCTAACCCCATCCCATCCCATCCCATTCCATCCCATCCAATCGCTGATTGACTGCAATTGTGCTGCTCGTCACGTTCCTGGCGGACGATCAACTGCTGCTGACTCAGGTTCCCCCCGTTCCCCTTTGGCTCACCCGTTGGGCATGGCAGGAATAGACGTAGACAAAGGCGGCGTTAACGACAATTGTGCGCTAATTATCGCCTCATGCGACGCACTGCAACTGCTGCTGCTGCTGCTGAAACTGCTGCTGGGTATGTGGGGATGCACTGGGCTGGTGCACTCTCAAAGGCATTCCTCGCAGGCGTGAATTGAATTCCCTGCATCATGGACATGGACATGGACATGGACATGGCGATGATGATGATGATGATGAATGGCGTTCAATGCGCGGCGGCCGCCTGGTCGATGGCAACTGGTAACTACTTCATTTAGAGTTGGCTCTGACTTGGTGGCTGACTGGCTGGCTGGCTGGCGGACTGGCTGGCTGGCTGGCTGGCTGGGTCGCGGATTTGATTTATGGCGCTGGAAATTAAAGTTGCGCACACTTCGGTGATGTTCCATGAGTTGCAGGAATGCGCTCCTAAGTGGCCCGCTCATTAGCCTGGACAATGCGTTGGTATTTGGGTTAGGTCTGGGCCAATATTGTGTTGTGTCATTCAGGAGAGGTAGAGGGAGAGGGCCAACAAGGAAGTGTGCAAGATTGCATGCCGACTCGGACTCTGAACCTGAATCTGAATCTGAATCTTCTCCCGTCAATCGGTCCCTCTGTCCATCTGTCCTTCTGTCTTCACCTTATCCCAGAGTCCCATTTCCTGACACTGCGCTGGAGCACCGCTGCCAGGATGCAGCCCATCCAGCCCATCCCGCCCATCCCAACCAGCCAGCAACCAGTCAAAAAATCTCTGACAAATAATGTCAGAGCCGGACCAGAGAGTGCTAGACCGAACATAGAACATAAATGGTTTGGTGTAAAGTGTCAGTTATCGGCACTGACAACTGTCAGTGCGATAAGACCACACAAGTCCCGATCCCAGTCCCAGTCCCAGTCCCCAGTACCGCTCCCCAATAGAAGACACATCTCTGTGCCAGCTTGGACTCGGACTTGGACTCGGACACGCAGCTTTTCAATTAGCTCTCTTGCAACGGGGGTACCGAGGGGGGGGGGGGGGGGGGCATATTGTAACCAGGTTGCTGGAATTTTAAGGTACGAGGAGTACATGCGATAATTGTGAAATTGCCTTGGCAATTGCCAGAGGAATTGTGTTCCACATACTCGGGGATTAATAGTTGGACTTGTCGGTTGCACGCCATCGCCATCGCCATCATCTGCAAAGAGTCAAGGAGGGAGTCGAGGAGGGAGTCGAGGATGGATGGAGGAACTGCTGCTCCAATGCAAATCATCTGTCGTTTTGATTTGGCAGCCGCTGAGGTGTCTTACTTTGAGGAGAAGCCCTAATTAGCCACTTGCCTGCCATCCCATACCATGCCATTCCACTCCCCGGGGGACACGTGTCCCCGGACGGCGGCGTGTTGGCTCAAGTGTTGCCACCATCCACCCAGGCGGCTGCAACACAAGACCAGTGGCATGGCGGCATGACGACTCGTGCTGGGCCTTTGTCATCATCATGGCCGGGGCTCTGCTCGCTTTCCGGTTGATGCATCGCTGTCGCATTACACTTTGAACAATTAAAGGCCCCAATGGGTTCTGTTTGGGTGTCGCCTGCTGTGGCACCAGCGCCAATCTTTTTCCTTGGCTGCTTGCGAGATCCTTTGAGCAGATCTCCTCCTCCTCCTTTTCGTACTCGAGCTGTGTGAACAGAAATCTTTCTACGACTTTCCAAAGGAAAATTTCTCCCCAACAGCAGCAGCAGCAGCAGCAGCAGCAGCAGCTGTAGCTGTAGCAGCAGCAGCCTTGTTGGTTTTCACCGGAATGGATTGGCAAGTTCATGACACCACGTGGGCAAACACCACAGCATCGGAGCATTCCCCCAGCACCAGCACAGGATTTGGCGACAAACAGCCGCAGCCGCAGCCACAGGCACAGCAAACAACATCGAGTTTCGGCTTTGGCTGAGGCTGAGGCAACAACTGCTTGCAACAGGTTGCAATTGTTGGTTTGGTGCCGCCTGTTGTAGTAGATATCAAATTTCAAGTTCGGTCAGCCTGGCGGCTGGCGGCTGGCGGCCAAAACAAAATGCAACAAAACGAAAAAATGCACTAAAAACATTGGCAGCTTCGAGGCGCTCAAGATGTGGGTTTTCATACACTCTCGGATCTGTCTGTTCCCATGGCAGAAGCACCTATGATACAGTCATCAAATATAGAAGGAATTAGCCCACAATCGAAGGACATGGCCGAGAATATATCTATATCCTTTATGGCCTCATTTGCTGCACTGCAAACTCCTGTTTGCAGTCGAAATGCACTCTCTACGAAAGAGTATAATGAAAATTCAGCTTGGAACCGAAAACACTACGAATAAAAGAAGAAACGAGGGGGAACGTTATGAGCCGCGTCTGCGCCGCGGCTCTACTTTATACCCGGCACTCAGTCAGTATATATGTATGTGAGCTTGTTGTAATTTATTACATGTTCGCAAAAGGGACAAATTTAATTTTAGCCAAAAAAGAAAAAAGTAATTAAGTCGAACCTTTTCGGAGATTTTGATCTATTAGATGTTTCCATATTTGTTTACATAAATTTTTTACATCTGCCATTTCTACATGTTTTTATCTACTTCCTACATATACATACACGGCTGTGTGCGAGAGAGAGAGGGAATCAGTCTGCGCTTGGGAGGCCACTGAAATTTCATTTGTTCCTTCTGACTATATTTATGATCCGATCTGATCCAAATTCAATACTCTGATAGATATAGTCATTTTCTATGATTCTGCGTTTTTGGTTTTCCCGTATCTTCAAAATTGTAGATTTTCATCTTTTGTGGGGGCGGAAGGGGGCGTGGCCAAATTTTAAAACAAACTCGTCTCGGTTTGATATCACAGGAGCTTGGATAGAAAGTTTGGTGGTTCTAGCTCTTATAGTCTCTGAGAACTAGGCGTCAAAAAATTCGATCAGGCATAGCGCCTACCCCTGTGTGTGAGAGAGAGCGAGAGGGAACGATGCATTTCGAAATGGTTTTCTTCATTGTAGCTATATTTATCATCTGATCTTATCCAGATTCAACAATCTGATAGATATGCTCATTCTCTACGATTCTGCGTTTTTAGTTTTCTCGTATCTTTAAAATTGTGCATGCCACAGATTTTCGTCCTTGGAGTGGTCGGAAGGGGGCGGGGCGAAATTTTGAAATACACTTGTAACAGTGCGATAGGACAGGAGTCTGGATACAAAATTGTGTTCCTCTAGCTTTTATGGTCTTTGAGCTATAGGCGCTAATGAAGACGGACAGACGGACAGACGGACGGACGGACAGACGGACAGACGGACGGACAGACAGACATAGCTATATCGACTCGGCTATTGATGCTGATCAAGAATATATATACTTTATGGGGTCGGAAACGCTTCCTTCTGGGTGTTACACACATTAATTTTTTGCACAAATCTAATATACCCCTTTACTCTTCGAGTACCGGGTATAAAAAGAAAAAAACCGCTACACTCCACAAGCGGACAGAGCGTGTGTGGGCTGTGTGGCAGGAGAGGCGGCTGCGAGGGGCGGAGAAGTTGTGTTGCACTTTTTGGGCTCGATTCGGGCACTCGCCACTTCCAGGTTTCAAGACGAATCTCACTCATTACCAAAAGAGAAACTCAATTTAGTAGAGCCACAATTATGTGTCATTCCCCCTGCAGAGCCCCCGCAGAGCCCGCGCACCCCACCACCCCACATATGTATCTGTGGCCAGTGCGCTTCAATGGCCGCGCACAAGCAAATCGAGAACAATGCGAGGCTCTTGTCCCCATGGGCCCTTATCTCCCTGTCCAAGACGGACCAAGACCGTACCGGACCAGCGCGGACCGCATCCCTGACCTTTGCTGGACGAAGGCGCAAAGACATCGCCACGGTCGTCGCGATAGGGCAGGGAAGTGCCAGATCTGGCCGAGGCACCATATCGATGGATGGTGCTTGGAGATGCCACAATGACATGGAGGATCGGAGAAGGGAGAACGGAGAGGGGAGATTGGAATGCAGGCAATGCAGGCGCCTGGTGCAAAAAATAGCTAATTAGGCCTTGGCTTTTTCTGCTTGGGCAACTGCCTCCGCGGATGCCTGGCAAATCATGCCATATAATGGCAATATAATCAACAATTTGTCATTCCGCTTTTCCCTGATCCGACAACTTTTCCAATTAATTATAAAGAATTCCTCTCTTTTGTTGTTGTTGTTGTTGTTGCTGGCCAAAGCGCCCGCTTTGTTCCATCATTGATGTATGCACAAAAAGCTATGCAATTATGCTGGATTTTAATGCGAAATGAAATTAATAAATCATCATCGGATGCATTTATGCAAATTGTGCATGTGTGTGCAGTTTTTTAATTTTAATTGCATTCCCCCGCCCCCCTGCGAACATCTATCCAATGATTCGATACTGCTTAAAGCAGTATTTGTTTTTATTTCGAATTTATTGTGTGGCTGCAAACAATGTCCAGGAAATTCATAAAATTAATCATAACAAATGCGAAAAACCGCAGCGGATAAATCCACTGTAATAGGGGGTGGGGGGGGATTAAACCCTGTGAAAGGATCAACCGATCCTGTCTTTCGGCAAGATCAAGGCGGAATGGAACTCCGCCTTTTTGGCTGCCATCATTCACGCTGCTAATTGAAGCCTTGACTCTCTGCCGATTGGTCACACATTTTCCCATCCCATCCCATCCAGTTTTCCCATCGACGCTTTCCCATCGACGCTTTCCTCGCTTTATCCACGCCAGGCCAGGCCAGTCCACTATTAATAGCAGATCATTTGATCTGCCACGGGCTCTGGCCTAACCGCATCTTTTTTGTGACCCACTTGAATCGGCTGGCTGCCAGTTCCATTCATATTTCCACTTTCAGGAAATGTAGGAAACGCCATATTAGAGATACTTAATCTCGGATCTCTTTATTCCCCAGTCCAGACCCACTTATCCGCATTTCATTCGCCATCTCTGGGATGGCCATCCCATCTCCTATCCCATCCCATCCCATCCCATTCTTTTCCATCAACTTGACGATAAGCATCGCAGAGGCAATTACACTCGTCCACGTTCCGCATTCAAATAAATTGATTAACCTATCAGGGGCGGCGGTGGCAGTGGCAGTGCCAGTGGCAGTGCCAGCCGCTCGTTCCGACATCTTCTAGCCACGGTCATGGCCATGGTCAACTGGATGGCATGGCAGCGAGTTATGTAATTACTGGCTGAGAAGTGCCACTGCCACAATATGTCTTCAACTGCGTGCACACTCCACAGTCGGGGGCAGAGGCAGCGGCAGAGGCAGGTTGAATCCTAACCAACTCGGGGAGTCAGCGGCGAGGAGACAAACGGACACCGAGTGGCACAAGGCTCTAATTAAAATAAGAGAAAACAAATGGGGACTTTGAGCCGGAGAGCCGACTCTTGGATCACCCTGCATTGCCTCTCGAGGGAGTTCCGATCTGAATATTCCGAAAATTTCCTGGATCATAGCCTCGAACGGATCACCAGCCTATACCAGCTCGATCTGGAAATGTGACACACTCGTACCCAATCGGGATGTTGGAATATCTTGGAATATCTTGGAATATCTTGGAATATCTTGGAATTTCAGTTTCTTTTTACATAATTGTTGCTCTTAATTTGCTATCTTTTTCAGGGTTTATGGTTATGGACCTCATAATTATTTTTTAAAGCCGGTAAATCAGGGCCCAAAAACTGCACTTTGCGGAATCGAATATGCCCGTGCAGCATAAGAATATACGTACGTATATATTACTCGTATGTTACACCTCAGAGAGCGACCGACAGACAGACAGAGAGACAGAAAGACACAAAGACACAAAGAGCGCTGCTGTTGCATGCCACAGAAAGAGCAGCGAAAAGAGAAATGCGAAACGTTTTCATTTCCCTTTGATGAACGCACATCGGCCAGGATGGGGATGGGGATGGGGATGGGGGCGAGTGCCAAGCAGGCCCAGTGGCAAGCGGCAAGCGGCAAGTGGCAAGTGGCACTTATCATGCATGCGCCAAGTGAAAGAAGCAACCGCGGAGCAAACGCTGCGAATTTAATGGACTGTAATTACGCCTCGCAGTTGCAGTTGCAGCAACAGCAACTGCTGCCAGAGACTCCCTGCTGGAGAGGAATGGGGCAAGTGGGCCAGGAAACAGCAAGCAGCAAGCAGCAACCAGGGGAGCGAGAGTCCCTTGGCCGCTGTCTTCTTTAGAAAATTAAGGCCTAAAATTTGCCAGTGCAACATTTACGACGTGTTTACGATGCCTCAAATTATTGGTTGCGCTAATGCGTTGCTGCAACGCGAACTTAATTTCTGGTTGTACGGTCGTACAGCTCCCCTCCCTGCGGGCGGGTCAACACAATCAGGAACGGAGCCCCCTGGAGCCCCCCCCTGGCCAGAAAAGTAGGCCCCGGCCCAGGCCCAGGCCCAGGACAAGTGTCAACTGTCATTTCGATTTGTATCTCCGAACCGAAATCAGAGCCACAAATCATTTTAGATTTGTAAATGTTTTGATACACACGAACGAGAGACATTTGTAAATTGAAAATTTTCAGTAAAATGGATTTGAATCGGGAGCGGCCCACGGACGATGCTTCGATGGGAATCGGGGCGGCTGAGCCAGGCGGCGAGATGGTCCAGAAGCAGGTGTCCGTGGAGCTGACCTCCGACGCCATACATCTGGGCTTCATGGTGGAGGTGAGTATCGCCACTCCGGAGGGCGCCTCCCCTGGGATCTGAGTAGCTGACTAGCCAATATGTGGATGCACATTCGCAGAAGGGTCTGATCGAGTACGATTCACTGGACAAGGCAACGGAGGAGGACGACTGCGGGGACTATCAGAGGCGCTTGAGGGCTGACTATGCGTCTTCTGGCCAAATCCAGGAGCTGGTCAAGGAAATGCGCAATGAATTCATGTCGAAGGCGATCTCCAAGGCCAAGAGCCTCAAGTCGACCCTGATAAAGGTAGGTTTAAGAAGGTATCCTTTACGGAATGCTTGTACAAGCAGCTCAACCCACAGAGGGGCATAATGTGTGGCTGCAAGAAGGACCACCCCGTCAAACAGGCCGTGCCCGAGCCCCAGGCCGAGCCCCAGGCCGAGCCTCAGGCCGAGCCTCCGGCCGAGCCTC
This sequence comes from Drosophila helvetica, assembly GCA_963969585.1. Classification (NCBI taxonomy): domain Eukaryota; kingdom Metazoa; phylum Arthropoda; class Insecta; order Diptera; family Drosophilidae; genus Drosophila; species Drosophila helvetica. The sequence goes on from OZ018401.1 coordinate 58,013,393, forward strand.
CGGCCGAGCCTCAGGCCGAGCCTCCGGTCGAGCATCAGGCAGAGCCTCCGGCCGAGCATCAGGCAGAGCCTCCGGCCGAGCATCAGGCAGAGCCTCCGGCCGAGCATCAGGCAGAGCATCCGGCCGAGCCTCAGGCCGAGCACCAGGAGGAACAGGACGGCAGGACGGAGGAACCGAAAGAGATTCCTGATGAGAAGTCTACCGAAGAGGTTGTCAGCAGGGAGGATGAAATCAATCAACTTGTCGATAAGATCAACGATTTCGCCAATAACCTCGATGGTGACCTCGGCAGCGCTGATTGGCAGCAGTTTCGTGACAGCTTCTCGAAGGTTTGCGAGATCTATCAGATACCAGGTGGCAGCAGGCCGAAGCCGAGGCCGAGGCCGAGGCCGGAGGAATCATCAGACATAGTCGAGCCCCTGCAGGACTTGAACAGTCGAGTCAAGCATCTCAGGCACAAGATCAGCGGCATGGAGTGCAAGATGGTCGACTTGGACAAGAACTTTGACATATTCTGCGACCACCTGGACAGCAGCAAGATCACCAAAGACCGCGCCGATAGGGACATGTGCATTCTTCAGAGTATGCAGGACAGGATTGGCCGCAGACTGGCCCAGATGGAAAGGGACTTGCGGCTGTCCAGGGAGTGTCTGATCAAGAAAACCAAGAAAGTCCTCGTCGAGCTCGGGCACTGCGAGTGCGAGTGCGGAGACCAGGTGACCTTTGCCTTTCCCTTTGCCACCAATCAAATCGATTAGATTAGATTAGATAAGATTAAATCATACAGGACTCTGGTGTGCCGTTAGTGGGTGTTGAGTGGCAACCGTGATTACACATTCCAAGAACACTTTACGACCGATGCATTTTTCTTTCGTTTCGTTCCGTGACTCCTCCCCCTGGGGAGGGGGACTCCCCATCGCAGCAGCCTTTTTGGCCTTGGGAGGCTTTGCTTTTTCGCTCAGTTCCGCTCGCTCAGTTGTGCGCCTCTCTCTACTTTCTCCGTTAGTTTCCCCACACCAAATTTCCCGTTTCGTCCCGCATACCCATCTTCAATACCAGCCCCAAGCTGGTGTACGGCGGAGTCCCAAAATGTGGCCAGAGACTGGCCCCAAACGCATGGTGATCGCTGACTCTGTAGTCGTTCCAGGAGCGCTGCCGACCCTCTTCGGCTCGAAGCCGAGGCATGTTGAGTCCGAATCAGAAGTCCGAGGATCCGGCCGCCATCGCCGGTCTGATGAAGCTGCTCAAGCAGCCCGCTTCCCAGACCGTTTGCAGCGAGTCCATGACCTGGCTGATGCCCGACAACAGTTTTCCCATCTGGAGTCGAAGACTGAGGCATAACCTCGAGGGCCGCCAGCGCCACCAGAACGCCACCCGCCTTGGAGACTACGACGTGGAGATCGAGGACCGCCTGTGGTCGATGTGGGGCGGGCTGCACCCGCAGGCCCCCTGGTTCGATAGCAAGGTGCGGGGTCGCCAGTCCCTGGGCTGCTACGTCGTGGCCTGCTGTGCGGCCAGCATCTTCCGGCGGCTCGGCGACTGGACCAGCAAGCTCCTGGACGCGATTGTCGTGAACGGGGACAAGTACTACCGGGCCAGTGTCGAGCACAGCCAGCGATGGGACCAGAACCTCAGTCCCGACGACATGTGCGTCCAGTGCGACTTCCAGGACATCCACTTCCTGGTGCAGATGGAGCTGGTGGCATTCGGGCATGTCTACAGTGCCCCGGCCAGCGCCTCCATGAGTCTCCTGGAGGCCCTCAACTACTTCTTCACGCGCTTCCAGTGGGGCATCTTCGAGTGCCAGGAGCGGCGCTTCGCCTTCGGCTTCAGCTCCAGCCACAACGGCGGCTACTTTCTCTACGACTGCTCCGAGTGGGACAAGCCGATCTTCCCGGACGGCATGGGCGCCTCGTATGTGCTCCGGGCCAGGCAGCTCCTCGTCCTGCTTTACTGCATGGTCGTCACTCTCAATTTAAGGTCCAAGAAGGTCGGTTTTCGGCTCTACAACGTGGATATGGTGCGAGTTCCCACCAGAGGCAGCAACGACGGCAACAGCAACAGCAACGACGGCAACAGCAACGGACACAGCACCATCAGCGGCAGCAGCAGCAGTGGTAGTGGCAGTGGCAGCCGTAAGGACAACCAGGAGGTAGAGGCAAAGCCGACTTGATGGTGGGGCACTGGGCCACAAGTTCTTGAAGGTGGTGCCTCCCCCTCGCCGCCTCGCCGCCTCGCACACTCACGATCTGGACAAGCAGCCAACTGACTCAGAAAACCAGTTCCATTTCAAAATCAAAACAAAAGCTTTTCGTATTCCTTTTTGGATGGCGAGAAATTCAAAAAGTAAAACAGAAATACACGAAATAAATAAAAAGTAAAACCAGTTTGACTCTGTAAAAATATGCAAAACATTACACGGAAACCGGGCAGAGCTGCAGAAGAGGTACGAAAATAAACATAAACCATCCAATAAAATAAAACCATAAAGAGCCGAGAACCGAACCGAACCGAACCCATCCCCCGGAACCCCGGAACCCCGAAACCACGGAACCACGGAAACCCCCCCGGAATCCCCTGTTGCTGCAGCGGAACATAACAAAACGGGGCAAAGTTTCCAGAAGGGAAACTGCATTCCGAAAACTCAGTCAAATGTAAAAAAAAGGCAACGCCAAACACGAGACAACTCGAAAACTTCTAAAAAAAAGAAAAAAAAAAAGTTTCTATAAAAAAAAAAAAAGGAAACAAAACTGGATGAAAGTGTGGTGTGGGAGGGAGTGTGAGAGGTGGGGCAGAGGGGCGAAAAATGAATCAAAAAAGAAATCCGGTTTCGTTTTCAACCAGAACGGGGGCTGGAGCTGGAGCTGGAGGTGGAGCTGTAGCTGGGGCCACGTTCCTTTCCTCCGCCCTTCCCCGTGCAGGCTGCTGTCCCTTTTTTGTGCTGCTTTATTTATCGCATGGGTTTTTTGTATTTGTTGTTGCTGTTGTTGCTGTTTTTTTAACTCTATTTTCTGCGGCTGCCCCACGGAATAGGAGCAGAATTTAGTGCGGTTTTTACGTTTATTTCATAGAACAATTTGATTCCACAGGTACTGGGTAAAAAAAAAAAAAAATGTGTTCTCTATTTGCTGGACAGATAGTCTGCGGATTCATCCGAGACAGCAGAAATATCGTGGGGTCCTTCGAGGGAATCCCATATACATACATACATGTATGTATGTGAGTAGTGTGGATCGAAAATATGATTGATGCTAAATGTGATCGTATTCCTGTGCCCCAATCGGTGCATCGGTGGCAAGAGCTGCGTGCAACAGTGGCCCAACCGACAGGCCAGGGGATTGGAGTGAGTCTACTCCCTGGCTCTCGTGGAAGCTGGCCAAAAGCCTTCTCTGCCACCGGATGAGTTGCATGGGAGACGAACTTGAAATTTAGATTTCGAGAGCAACCGCAAAAGGTTGCAGGCACCGCAGTCGCAGTCGCAGCATGCAACGCGTGCCACCAGCCAGCGAGAGCCGCTCTGCCCTGCCATTTGGGAGAGGAGCGAACGAGCTGGGAGAACGGCCGACAGCGAATTTGGAGCTGGAATTGCTGCTGCGTCCAGCTTTGGGGGCCGTCTGCCTGCCGTTGTATTGGTGAGAAAGAGAGAGCGAGAGAGAGAGGGAGAGAGAGAGTCGGTATTTTTGCACTGCTTGCACACACGAATATTATTGCAGTTTTTATTGCCGTCGTATCTGTGTGAAGGGTTGAGTGCCGCTCTGCCTGTGTGCGTGGGCTGTTGAACTTGTGGTAGTGCCACTGTCCGCTCTTTCACACGAGCTCTCTCTCTCTCTCTCCCTCTCTCTCTCTCTCTTGCTCGCTCCCAGTGGACGGAGTGTGGGGATGCAGAGTTTTATTGATTTTTATTGTACGTGCACATAAATGCAAAAACTCGCATGCTATTTTTTGTGATAATTATGAATTATGAATTGGAGTTCTTGGGAGAATCCTCTTGGCGGGGAAAGTTTTTAGCAAAGTACATACCATGTACCCCATCTATTTCTTAACTTCTTTCACCTCGAACTGAAGCTCCAAAGGTGTTCTGGTCTGGTCGTCCCTGACGAGATAAGCAGCTATCGAAAGGCCCAAAACCTCTCACCCACTCGCCCACTTCCCCGCTTACCAAAGTCGGAGCAGAGGGTAGGCCTGTGCGACGCTTAAGCTGACCAACTAAACGAAGCCTGGCCATGTCCTGCAGTCCCTAAAAGTCCCTAAGTCGAGAGCCGAAAGCCAAAAGCCGGCAAGCCCAGATACGATGTTACCACCCACAAATGAAGGAATAAAACGAAAAGGAGAGTCGAAGCTTTTGATACCCTAGCAGACCCACATTTCCTATGAATACTCCTATATCGTATTGGATATTTTCAGTTGTTTCAGGCTGGCTTTTGAGATACATTGGAGTTGGAATGCATTTTAGGAAACCGAAAATATTTTATTTCGATATTTATACAATTTAATGGAGACAGGTCCAAGATTAGTATCGACTAGCATATCAGAATATCAACCCCTGGCTCACTAGCCTCACCCGCTCGCTCGCTTTCCCTGCGTTCCAACTGTTTGATCAAAGCACATAGTACCCTCCCTCATCGAGGGTATACCATATAGAAAAAAGAAATATCTTCAAGATGCACCGATGGGCGAACGAAGTTCGAGGTCATTGCATCACACACACACACACACACACACACAGATACACAAAGCACTAACACAGCCAAACAGCAGCTACAAAAGCAAATAAAAAAAATAAAAAAAAACAAGCAACTCCTCCAGCTGCAGCTCCAGCTCCCGTGCTGCTGTCCGCTCTCACTCTCCCACCCACTCTCCCACTCTCTCTCTCTCTCTCTCTCTCTATGTTTCTCCACTCACCGCCATTTCCCCATTTGTGGGTGGAAAAGGAGCTGTGGCGGTGGTGGTGGCGGCAGGGGGGGGCTCTAAATTGCAAATAAAATAAATGGAAATGACTAAAAAAGTGAAATTCGCAAAAAACTGACAAAAAACCAACAGCAAAAAGTGATTGCAGTTTTTGCCGCTGGCTCTTTCCGCTGTCCCTCTGTCTGCTGCGGGGGGGATTGAGGTATTGGGGGGAGGCTGGGTGGCATAAATAAAGCAAAGAACAAAAAGCGAGGAGTACGACTCGAATGCGGAAGGGTCGGGCGGCATGGCAAATGACATACAAAAAAGGCGCGACAGCAAAAAAGAGAAGAGCAAAAACAATGGCAAAAGGAGGGACGGAACAGACCCAGGAACGTGGGCGAGGGGGAGGGGGAGGGGGGGAATGGGAGCTACGAGTACGACTGCGAGAGTACAACAAAGCAAGATTGATGATCTCGTTCAAGGATTTCACGAGTACTCGTACTATTCGACCCGAATGCTGAGCGGAGAGCGAGAGAGCGAGAGCAAAAACAAGAAGCCCAGACATTAGCCCCGAAAGAGAAACGACAGACGGATAGACGGACCGACGGACAGACGGACCGACGGACAGACGGACGGAGTGTGTGGGCGTGTGGGTGAGTGGGTTTGGGTCTAGCCGAAAGATGGATGCGCTACAGCCAAGGTGTAATACAAATAAGGTGTACAATCCCCAACAACTCGAGAAAACAATCTCAGCTCTCAATCTTCCGAGGGCTGTGGCAGCTGTTGCACCTCATCTAAATGCACCTTGGCCACAGTTCTCGCTGTGGGAATAGAACAGGAATAGGCAGATTCCATAAACAAATCTCTCTCAATTTCGCATGCATCTGTGGCAGCGCCTGCCCTTGCCACACGCTCTCCTGGAATCGTTGTGAACGATGGGCCCAGAGTCGTCTGTGTAGGCGTAGCAGCAGCAGCAGCCACATTTCCCTGCCTGCCTTTTATCACTCGCCACAGGCTAACACACACACGCCTGAAGGGTGGTGGCTGTGTCTGTGTCTGTGTCTGGGCCTGGCCGAGAGAGAGGAAGGAACTGGTCAGTCAGCACTTCAACCAACCCGCTGACTCACTTAATGACTGACCAGCGAAGCGTGCGCCGAAACGGCAGCAGCGGCAGCAGCAGCAGCAGCAGCAGCGTCAATGCCACTTCCACTTGCACTGCCATTGCCACTGCCGCTCCACTATAGACCCCCCTACTCCACCCTCTTTGGCCCCAGCCAGCAGAAGCAGCCAGCCAGCCTAATGACGCATGCTGCAAATTTTGCATTCAGTTTGTGTTTAGTTCGTCCTCGTCTCAGTCTCCTCGCCCATTTGCGGTTGGGAGAATCACAAGTGGAGATGGAGCAGGGAGCGGGGAGCGGGGAGCAGGGAGCTGGTGCATGAATAGACCTTGCCACATATACTCGCACAAAATACACAATACATACTCGTATATATATACGAGTATATGCTGATCTTCCCCTCCTCCTCCTCCTCCTCCTCCGCCCAGGCGTGGTTCCGCTATGACGAATGCCTCCGACTTTTAGGAGCGTGTGCCTGGGGTATCTCTCGGGAGTATGCCATGGTCAAGGGCACGTGCTCTCAGCCCTAAAACACACCCACACCCCCACACACACACACTCGAATATACGCTCTTTCTTTTGTACATTATGTATTTTTAGCGGAAATTACGGCCTAAGAGTCTACTATCTGCCAGCTGCTGCCCGCTCTTCGAGGATGTGATTCGACCTGCAACTTCCCTGAGCTCAGATTCATTTTCTTCCTTCGCGGATTTGATGGCCTCCCGTACCTTCCGTAGCTCCTCCAGTTCTTCCAAGGCTTTCTTAACATCTCTGTGAGTCTGGCTGGTCAGCAGACGTCGGAGAGACTCGACTCCGAGGTGCAGCGCCTTTGAGCGTTCCGAGATTCCCTCCAGGCGACTCCGGACATTCAGCAGCTTCTCCGCAGTGGACTCAATAGTGATCTCCGGCGTATAGTCTGGATTGGTCCGCGGAACGGTGTTGGCGACTGTTGACTTGGCTTGGAATGGATGCATATTTAATTTGGAATTTTTCAAGTAGACAATTCTCGAAGTCTGTCCTGGGATCTACTGGGATCTGGTGTGAGGGGTCTCTGCTGGTTGCTACGACGACATACCCAGCCTGTCCAATCTGCCCAAACTGCCCAATGGATGGTATCTCTGATCGCCGAATGGCTGACTGGCTGACTGGCTACAATCTCTGCTGCACTTAATTAGAAGCGGAAATGCCACGAAAATTGTTATTGATCAGCTGTCTATGAAGAACTGACAAGACAGCCAGCAACTTTAGCGGCTTTTGGCGACAACATCGTTGGGTAATTAAAATTAATTTTCGCAAAAATCTCAGAGCCCCGATCGGATCGAACATGGAACATGGAGCAGAGCACAGAGCAGAGAGTACTTGCCACAAAGCAATGACTCCCATCGTATCGCCGCGGCGGTAGCAGTTGCTGTGCCTCTGCCTGTGCCTCTGCCTCTGCCTGTGGCTGTGGCCATGGCCTGTAGTCGGTCAGTGAAATCTAGTTTTCCCAGTTCTCGGGGCTCGTAATGATAAATGGTGTCTGGTTAGCGGAGCGCCAAAAGAGAAACAAGTTCACCTGCCACAAGACAGAGTCCAGAAGCTGCGCTCCGTCTGTCTGCAGACTCTCCTCCACCCCCCCTCTCGGCTTGCAGTCCACCCCCTCCACCGCCCGGAAGATTCTCCCGGAATACGTGTTGTATTTCAATTAGAGCAAAGTCGTCCTCGACCGCAATTAGCAACAAAGTATCTGGCAATGTATGTTTTCGCTATTATCATTTAAATTTATGTTCTGGTCCTACACACATATCTTTTCTCGAGTCCCTCCCATCTCTGCCTCTCCCATTTACCATTCACCATTCACCATTTACCATCTAGCATCTGCCATCTACCATCTAGCATCTCCCATCTATGGGGATCCTGGCATGCCTTACGATTACGATTATGGTCGCTGCTTGTTGGGCAATTTGTTTGCAACCAGCCTGATAAAATATGTGCCTCTTCTGTCTTTTCGGAGGCGCCCCAATGGGACGCGACTAGGACGAGGGACAAATTGCGGCTCGGCGCACTCTTCCATCGGGCAAATCGGAAGGCATCGAACGATTAACGGCCATTGGCGAATGTTCTTGGCTGAAAATTTCAGCCTTCTGGATGCATATTTCTGATGGAACGGCTAGGGAATGCCAGGGATTAGTGGTCAGCATGGAGGCGGTTTTCATTTGAATGGCTAATAGAATTACTCCCAACGTCTTCGCCCATCCCCCATCCCCCATCCCCCATCCATTGGAGATACCGATTCCCTGGTTTGCTGGTTTGCTGGGAATTCCGAACACCGCAAAGTACCCCCCAGCTGCTGTTGCTGCTGCTGCTGCTGCTGTTGCAGCTATTCAGGTGCCACAATCTCCTGCCGGTGATGGTGCCGTTGCCTCTGCCTCTTCCTCTGCCTTTGCCCGTGCCCGTGCCGCTGATGCTCTCCTCCTCCCCGACTGCTCTTTTAATAAATGAAAATGTTTTTAATTAATATGCTTCAATATGTCGAGTGGCCCAGCAGGTCCCAGGTCCCTCTTGAAAAGTCAACCCCTGCCTGCCTGCCTGGCACACAATCGCACCCACCTCCGAGCGCCCACTCACAGCCACCCCTTTGCCGATGTGTTGTGTTCTGTTGAAATTTTCATTGCATGCGGCCGAGGAGGCGCCTCGACTTTATTCTTGTTTTCATGCGAGCATAAGCCTATGGGCTAAATTTCAATATTTCATATGCACAATAAGAATGCCATGCCACCGCCCTCCTCCCCCGTCGCAGCATGCACCCAAATAAATAGCCCCCCCCCCCCCACTCCACTTTGTTGAGGCCAAAAGCTTCTCTTTTCCGTCTCGATTCGGGACAGAATCCGCTTTGTCGCAAATTTCACATGACGGTATTTCTTCTCGTAATACTTTTGATTCCCTAAATATAGTAATTCACACCTTTGGCATTCTTTGAATTCTTTGCAACATTTTCCTGATATCGAGCTAATTTTGTTGAGAATTAATGCCACTTAAGAAAATGGGACAAAAACTAAATAAAGTAACATTATGGTATATGGTAGAAAAATTCAACTTTGGGTCGCTATATCTTCAGGTTTATTCACTCTATCGACACGAATTCGAAACCCGGTTGAAAGGTACTACAATTCTCCTTTTTTTAATCCATTTATTAATTTCTGTGGAAGCCGAGTAAAAACTATAAAGAATTTCGAGGGTTTTTGAATTTTTTTTAAAAGTTTTTGGGGGATATATTGCAGATTCGATATATGAGAAGTTTTCTTCTCGGGGAGAGTACATTCAAGCGTTATCCTTTTGTGGCACCCTGTGGCGACCAGCAGCTCTTGAGTTTCGTTTTATTGTCTTTTCCCGATGAAAATGTTTTAAGCAGAAGCTAATGGATATATTTCGCATAGCCCCGCAGCTGTGGGACTCCTTTTTTTCGCGCATTCTGGCAGGGAAATGGACAGCTCGGCGGCCCATTCCCATTGCAACAGATGCCGCGGCTGCGTAATTACATTCTTACACCCCCCACCCCACCGCACAATCACCGAATCACGAGAGCGAACCACCGCCGGCCATTATTTTGATTCATATATCATACATGCATCAATGTCCGTTTCGTCTATTATCCGAGTTTTCATATTCATCTCCTGCTCGGAATTGGACAGCCTCTGTCCATCCGTCTGTCTGTCTGTCTGCCCATCCGTCCATCTGTCTGTCTGTCCATCTGTCTGTCTGTCTGCCTTTTGCTGTCAACTGATGGATGATTTCCCGAGTGAGCTTCATCGCCATGCCTCTGGCAATGGGATTTCGGGTTTCGGAGTGGAGGGATTTGCTGACAGGCCTTGCCATCGCCATCGCCATCGCCCATTGACTGCTGCAACTGCAGTGCAAGTTGGCCAATGAAGTGCACTCGAAATGTATCCATATATCAATATTAATTACGAGCCAGGAGAAGCGTTCTCGATGGATGGATCTACGTCTATTTCCCAATAAGGATATGCATGTGGCAAGAGTCCCAGTACTTTGAGGACAAGCCGCAAACTTCAGTTGCCAAAATGGCCATTCATTTGCAATTTTTATTTAAGGGTGCAGCAGTGGCATGGGTGGCATGGGTGGCATGGGGCATGGGGCAGCTGTGGATGCAATATTATTTAAAAATGCAAAACTCTCCTGTTGCGGATATTGCACCTGACTGTACACGCAGGATGTGTCCATACTGAATACTGCATCCGTGCATCCCCAATTGGCAATCGTCTGTGTGCGGTTGAATTGCTGACAACACGTCGAACATGGGCCTCAGCCCTTGGACATCTTCCCAACCCATCTGCATTTCCACACCCGTTTCCATTGCCATCTGCATCTGCATTGCCACCATCCATCCAAGTGGGTTGTCAGGTACAGATGACAAGCGGCTTGCAACTTCATTAGGTGCGCCTGGACCAGGACCTGGACCTGGACCAGGACCTGGACCTGGACCTGGACCAAAAGGTGGCTCCACAATGCGAAAAGCAGCTGCCTGGCATCAGAGGGGACCTCCCTCCCCACCATCCCAGGTCGGGCCAACCCTTTTGGGTGCATTTAAGGCATAGTCTCTCCGGCCGTAGCTGCAGCACCAGCTCCGACTTCGACTAAGGATCAGGCCTCGGTCTGTTGCACTTTTCGGCAATGCAAATGGAGGCAGCAGCAGCAGAAGCAGCAGCAGCAGAAGCAGCAGCAGCGAAGGAGCTGGTCGTGGGGTAGGCTTTCATGTCCGTGCACATTTGCATTTTTTATGCTTACTCCATATATGCAACAGTCCAGTGTATGTGTGCAACCCCCCGTTGCATGTGCATACATGTACATATATGGAGATGGCCGCTAGCCATCTCTCTCTGTTGCTCTGTTGCTCTGGCCGTCTCTTTCCGTCTCTTTCCCCCTGCGAAAATCGATAGCAACAAAATTTAAAATGCACTTTACTCTTCTATTGTTTTTTTTTGGTTTTTTTTTGTGCATTTTTGATGCTGTTTTTGGGGCTGCCTCCTGCTGCATCCCTTACGAAAGACTGAGCCTTGTTCATATACCACAATATACATACAGCCATGTGTCAGTGGAGGCAGGGGGGTGGCCCCTGCATGCAATCTTGTGGTGCTGAGTGCAGGCTGCAGACTGCAGGTAAACGGAGGGGGAGATGAGCCAGGGTACTTTGCATTTGAAGTAGTCTAATTCAATCGGATGCTCGAAGCTAATAATAAGCCCAGAGCCGGATACTGAATAGGAAGCTGCGAGGGCAGGACTCTAAAGGACCTCATGCAGAAAACAAACGATACAAACATGGCGAAGGTAGGAAAAACATGTTTGTTCCTTCCATGGCTAGTGGCCATCCCCCCCCCCCCCCCCCCCAGTCACAAATGGATGGATCAATGGAGTACCATTCGGATGTGTCTTTTGCCACAAGTCAACTTTATTATTGGATCCTCAAGATCCCCCAAAGGTGATCTATGTGAAGGCCATTTCATCGGCGCAAACTTTGCTGTCCAGCAACTATTTCCTAGCTGGCATTTGGGAGTGATTCGGGTCATTATCCTGCTGGAACTCCCCCTTAAATGGCATTTTCTATTCAGCAGTATACTGTCCAGATATCGAATGAATACTACAATATACAGTACATAAATATAAAAATATATACATATGTATACTATTCGGATAATCCTCAAGAGCTGTAACCTTCGGCGAGATGTTTTTCTGCCCAACATATGAGCAGGATCCGCTTTATGCGGTCCGGTTGCCACATGGTTGGACTTTACTTAACTTTAATTCACGTTTCAACGGAGCAGCCAGAGAGGGACACAGTACAGTAAATTTGGCGGGTTATTCATTCGCCGATAATCCAATTACGGGTCGCATTATCCATTAGCTCGTATCTGGGAGTGTGCATCGAGAGGCAATTCGATTGCAGCCAATTTGTTGCCCGACTGTGCCCGTGCCTGAGCCTGTGCCTGCATCTGCATCTGCATTTGCGCCTGGGTTTGGGCCTGGACTTTCGTCTGGATGGTGGTAGGTGCTCCCGCCTAACGAACAATTAATTGAATATAACATTCAATTATTTTTGAAAAAGAATTCAAACAAACAGCAGATATCTGGTGTGGTCTGGCCTGAGATTCATAGGGGACGGGGGGGACGTTAACCGCATTGCATAAACACTCGGAGCCCATGTAAAGGCCTATATACTACATAGACGGATGCATGTATGCTTGTAGATATGTACAGAGCCCTGCATATGCTCCACCAAGTCCATGTCCTGACCTGTACATGTACATACATGACGCACTTTAAGCCCACAGTCCCATGGCCCTGTCCACGCTCATGTCCACCTCCATATCCATATCCTTGTCCATGTCCATGTCGCCCCAGTGTCTGTGGTGCTTCCTAGCCGTCTCTTTCGCACCCTCGCCAATGCCATTGCCACTGCCACTGCCACAGCCACAGCCACACAATGAGGGGAGGCGGCCGGCCGGACGGACGGACGGAATACGAGTATTAATGAAAATTTCGTACATCGGATTCGCATCATTAAAAAACGAAAGCCCCGAAAAATTCGCATATGTGAAAGTCGGCGGGAATTTTTTAAGGGTTGCAAATTGTTTGCGAAATAAAAACATTCGAAAATGTTGTAGAATAAAAATCAATTTGGTTTGTGGACTCTTTTTGCTGTAAATGGAAACAATGCGAGTACATAAGGGGGCTGGGAGAAAATGGTGGGCATGGTGGGCATGGTGGGCATGGTGGGTGCACGTACGACTATATAGCGGTGTTTTTCCATGTAAAGTGTATTTTTGTTGCATTGTTTTTGGAGCAGGGGAGCGACGCTGTGTGCGGGAAATACATTAACCAGGGAAAAATGAAAATAAAATAGAGTAAAGAAGACAAAAATAAAGTGCTCTTGTCAGAAGTGGGATTCGAACCCACGCCTACAGAAGTAGACTGCGACCTGAACGCAGCGCCTTAGACCACTCGGCCATCCTGACTGTAGGAAGCGCAGGAGTACAGTCTCTCAATCCACGAAACGATCTACGCCCATGATCGATCATTGAACGGAAAATTGAAGAAAAGCTTATACCATTTGCATGGAAAGAATTTCGGGAAATGGTTCATCAGAGAGTCGCTCAGCTCTTCATTGTATAGGGATATGCCCCACACTGTTGGCTGCAGGGTACACGCATTTTTTGTGCGCTTGCTAAAAATTAAACAAAAATGTTAAATAAGAATATGTTTTTTTCAGATACATACCCACTACATTCAGCTGCTCCCATGTATGGGCTCCGCCCGACCCCGACCCCGACCCCGACCCCAATGCACTCCCACCACCAGGGGCTGTTTGTGCGTGGCCCAAACCCAGGCAACAGCGAAATGAACAGTTGACAGGAGGATGCACAGTCAATCGGCCCGAGAGAACTGTACTTATCAGGGGATAGTGATGGATTCTAGTCCGAAAGGAATGCTCCCTCCGATCCTCGAATCCAGCCAATCATTTACCCGATTTCCCGATTTGCAATTAGCCAATGAGCGGTCCAATTTTATTATGGATATTTATTCAATTACAATGTGTTCACAGCGATTGGATAGAGAGTGAATTATATATATTATATACATATACATTTAATAAACTCATACATTTGCGATAATTTATTTTAATATCTCCCACCTCCGAGGCACCAGCCCTATACCATCATTCAATTACTGCGTAGACACGTTTGGCCACTATACAATATAGCCGCAAGTACCGGCGATTTATGTACTCTCCGGCTCCGGCTGTGGGCAGTATGCGAATCTATAGCCATCGAACAGTAGCAAAAGAAGGGCTTTTGCTCCATTCTAGGCCTTCCTAGGTGGAGGATACCACTAATTTCGAATACGTATACCACTCACATAGCCCCATCGACAGCATATACACGCTCCACCTCATTTGCATAACGCTCACGTAAAAACTCCTACCGAATCCCACCATACATATATGCACCCATATTGTGTGTATATATATGTATTTTCGCTATATACTCCGCTAGGGGGTATGGGCGGGCAGGCGGCTGTCGCTGGTTTGGGCTACGCAAAATGACAATAAAATCGCATAAAATGCGATAAAAAATACAAAATAAAAGTGTAATACCCAGCACAACGCAACGCAACGCAGCACAACATAAAAAATAATACGAAAATACAACAACAAAAAATAAAAGCGGGAGAATAATGCGTTGATGCGTGCGTGCGGTTTGGGCCCGCCCCCTGGGAGCGGCGTATGGGTTGCATTTTGGTTGGTCGGCGGCTCTTTGTGAGTGCAGCAGGCGAAAAAAAATAAAATTAATAATAAATTATATTATAATTTCGTTTTTTATGCCGGATCAGACGGAATGCATCCGAATATCACCTACACAATGCAATTCCTCTGCCTCTGAGATACGAGACTCAACGACTGGGGCTGGGAATCTTCCAGACTTGGACTTGGACTTGGAATACTTAGAAGTAGTAGATCTTAAGTGACTGAAATCTACAGTCAAATGTAATTCAAAAACAGACAGTAATCGTAGGAGCGATTGATCTGCATATCGGCATATGATCTTTCAATCTTTATCTTTTTCTGGTATTGGTATCCCATTGTACCTGTTCGAGTCGTATGGAAGCTGCTCTTCGATCCTCTGGCCAGAACCGACTGTGAATGACTGGCGCCGAGTGAAAAAATAATGAATGCACTTTTTGTGTGCGAACGCATCTAAAAAAGAATTAAAAAAAACATTGCAGCGAATGAAAAGGCAGGCGGAGATGCAGTAGCAGATCCGCAGGAGGCATGGCAGGGAGGGGGGAATGCGTTGGGTGGCATGCGTGGCATTAATGCGCTGCTGCAGTTGACGCATGCCACTGCTGCTGCTGCTGCTGCTACTGCTGCCGCTGCCGCTGCTTCTGCCACTGCTGTTGCTGTGCTGCTGCTGCTGCTGATTATGTTGATGACGATGCGCAAACAACAAAATAATCGAATAAATTAACATGTAAAAAAAAAGAGGAATATAAAAAATTCAATCGCCACGCACTGGGCGGTGGACGCGATGCGGAGGCAGCAAACCCTCCTGCATTCCGTATTAATAGGTCTGCTAATTATTGATGGGCCCCTGCCCCTGCCCCGGCCCGGCCCCGTCCCCGTCCCCGGCCTCAGACTGCAGCCCGGACGGACCCACTTCTGTGGCTGTGGCTGCGTCGACAGTGGCCGGACCGCTCTCATAATGAGTTTTTTCTGGCTGCAGTGGCAGTGGCAGTGGCAGCTGTTGTTGTTGTTGCAACAAATGCGTGGCAGTGCGTCCTGCCTGGGCGAAATCAGTTTCGAAAATGCTTTGTCAACAGCAACACACATTCAAAATTTTCGGTTTAGTCGCATAAGTTTTATTTTGCCTGATTTAGTACAACATTACAACTTTGGCGCGCCACTTGGTCCTGTGTTGGAAAAATTCTCCTCTTCATTTTTCGTCGAGCGGAGAAGCACCCAAAAGCATGAGTGAGTCAATTGTGCATTCTGTATGGTGCATGGTGCATGGTGCATGGTGCATGGTGCATGGTATATGCATGGTGCGTCGAGCCTCGGGCGGCCCCTAAGCCTAAGCGTACCATGGATTAAGTATACGCAGTGTGGGCGCCCACAGAGCCACCCTCTATTTTTGTTTATGTGTGTCTGTGTCTGTGTCGGTGTATGTGTATGTGTGCAGTGTGCAGTATGCAGAGTGTTTTGGATGTAAATTATGCAAATACTACCCCTATTACAGCCCTAAACCGCAGAGAGGCGGCCACACCACCCGCATCGGCCCACCCCCTATTTCTCTATTACGCTGACGTCGACGCTATTCTGGATTCTGTATTCCGTATTCTGCGGTTTTGTTGTTGTCGCTAGTTAGCTGCGCCGACCGATGCATCTGATTAACAAAATTAGTTTAGAAAACTCCGCTCTCGCGTTCGAAACAAACAAAAATTGTTCGCTTTTTTCGACTCAAAAAATAAAAAACAAAACAACTCGTAATTTCCCAAAGTTTCCCAAAGAGCCGGAGTCCCCATTAGTTCCGTTCCCCATGTGTTCCCAAAGTGCGATTGATTGCATCTGCGAATGAATCAAAGGATATGTAAAGGAAAAGATCTTAGCCATGGTATGTCATGTAGATGAAGAAGTGATTTTTCTACACATATTGGAGAAACAAAAAGTTTGTCTTGGAAAGTGCCCTCTACGATTTTAGCCAAATGTAGATTGGGGTTTTTTTTCTAGAGAGAAGATTCATCTTAGATAATGCATGGCTCGTGGGTGAAGGATTTCCTACTTATTTCAATAAATTTAAGCAACATTCAAAGCAGTTTCAAAGTGCTGGAAGGTACTATTCAAATACACCCTAAGAAAATACATTTTTCTACAATTAATTTAACTAAAGAACAATCTCTCAAATAGAAGTAGATATGCATATATCAATCACAAGCCACAAATAAGCGCTCTGAATGAAGTTCTGTAAACTGATTAAAGCCTAGATGGAACTAGTTGAGAATGATAAGTGTTTGGTATTTGATATCCAAGGCGATAGATATTGAAGCTCAAATCACAAATACATATATCGTTTCCATAGATAACTCCCCGTTCAAAAGATATTTGAATTAAATTCTTATAATACAAATTGCCAAATGATTTGTATTTCAAATTTGTATTATACAAATTAAAATTAAAAGTTGTTATAATAAAAATTAATTCATTTTTATTTCATTATTTTATATAATAATATACAAATTATAATTCTTACGTTCCCTGGTATTTATTTGGCAGTTTTAAGATAAAAGAAAAAACTATTATTTAATGAATTAAAGAATTAAAGATGGAATTAGTGGATAGATTTAGTTAAAGTGAATGCAAAAATTGTGCACGAATATTAATTGCATCGATGGAAAACGTATCGTATAATAGCAGTTCTAACAAACCAAAATATTCCCATTTTTAAGTCCCATAAGAAATTTCTATTAAAGACCCATCGGATGCTGGTCCTAGACAACTTTTGGGCTCTCTTTAATTTTCATTAGAAATTTTGCTGCGGTGTTTTCCCGCTTTCCATGCGCTTTCTCCATACATATGTATCTCTGTGTGTGTTGTTCCCCGACCTCCATGGAGTTTTGTTAGCCATTTTGTGATCTATTTTCTAGCTCGGGTTATGGGGAGGCGGGATGGCGGGAGACGACGGCGGCGGCGGGAGGGAGTTTGTTCTAGTCGGGCAAGGCCCCTTGTTGTCGTCATCGTCGTCGCTGGGCGTTTGCGTTTCTGTGTCGCGAAGAGGAGATTCCATCCCATTCCATTCCGTTCCATTCTATACCCGCCCTCCCGAGGCGAGGCGAGGCGACGCGACGCGACGAAGACTCTTCTTGAATGAAAGTCAAAGTAAAAACGGGAAAACAAAGCAAAAACAACAGAGCAGAGCAGAACAGAACAGAAGCAAAAACCTAAACAAAATACAAAACCAGAGACACGAAGCGGAATGGAGGGGCAGAGTGGACGATTGGGGCGGGGGTGCCAGAGAGCGCCAAAGTTTGATAAGGCGAAAGCAAAACAAAACGGCGGCAGCGGCAGCGACAGCGGGTGGGGTGGGGTGGGGTGGGGGAGCGGATGGTAGAACCGGGGGGCCTGTCGCCGGGAAAAACAAACAGAAAATAGGGTTTTCCTCGATAGAAAAAGGCGAAAAGGAAAAGACGAAAAGGCGAGGAGGAATGCAGCGAGAGAATGAAAACGCCTCGAGGACAGTGGAATGGCAATGGATGGGGGTGGGGGTGGGGTGGGGGAGTTTGTGGGTGAGCGGGTGGCTCAGGTGCGTTACCGGGTTGAATGCACGCCGTGCGGAAAAGGGAGAGCGATATATGTGGGTGCCAGAGCGAGATGGCTAGACTCTGCTGCAGTTCCCTCTCTCGCTCGCTCTCTCTCGCTCTCTCTCTCTCGACGCATGTGCAATGCCGCTCTGGCGGGGGGGATGCTGCAGCAGAGAGGAGAGGGGATCGCGTGTATGTAAAGGAAGAGAGCGCACGTGGTGGGGAAGGGGGTGGGGGGATGACTGGGTGGCTCTGCGGGGTGGGACAGGTGCAATTTATTTATTTATTTCGATTCATTTCCGCTTTTGTGTGAGGCTAAATGAAAACTCATTTCCCTTTGATGTGTGGTGGTCTTATTCTTCTCTCTTTGCTCGGACACTGCCAGAACGAGATGGGTATAGAGAGACAGAGAGAGAGAGATAGATAGATAGAGAGGGAGACATCAGGAGATTGGATGTGCTCTCTCTCGCTCTCTCTATGTCTGATTTTGGGTGCTGCTCTGCTCTGCTCTGCTGCTGCTTCTGCTGCTGCTGCTGCGCGATAATGAAAAAGTATAATGCACCAAAAAAGTGACATAAGGCTGTAAATTAAGCAACAAGAACAAATGTAAACTCTGCCCCATGTACATATGTGGTGTGTGATGTACATAGAAACATATACATAAGTACATATGTATATATATCATTTGTGTGTGTGTGTACATATAATCGGTTATTTACAGTTATCTGCATATCCTGAACGAGAGGCTGTTGCTGCTGCTGCCACCCACTGGGTAGATGGAGCAGGGGCGGGGGGCATCTGGCCCCGAGGCCACCTACGTGTTGTCCACGTGAGGATGTATTTCCCTGTCCCGTCCAGCTCCTTTATGCTTTCCCATCAAATTAAAAGCCTTTTCACTGCAAATTACAAAAATGGTAATCGCCCCCGTCTATAGGTAGACATGTACAGGCATATGTACATACATACATGTGTACATACCTGTAGGAGGATAATGCACATGTGTCCGGGGGTATGCATCTGGATTCTATTGAGTTTTGCTCATGGCTAATCGATGCTCTTTGGTGGCGGAAGAGGATTTCAGCAAATGAGCCACGAGACATGGTGGGGGTGGTGGGAGGGGGCGGGGGCAAATTGAAATATTTGCATAAAAATTGTATGAGCCTGATCGAATGGATGGGTGAATGGATGGATAGATGGATGGATGGATAGATGGCTAGAGCACACTCCCATCATCACCTACTGGTACCAGCATGGATGTGCATACCTTCCTGCTGTAATCCTTAATGCCGCATTCCCGAAATGATTGAATACATAATTCCCCAATCTATATTAATGCAAATTCAGATGAAAGGCCATTAGGGAAACCCCATAGTCTGCGGCGGCGGTGGTCTGTCTCCCATCCCATCCCATTCTCTCCTCTTGCCTAATTCATATTTATTGCGTTCTATTTCTTCTTCCACTCTCTCTCTCTCTGTCTTGCTCTGCCTCTGCCTATGTCCGAGCATATGCTCGGACATGGCTGGAGGCTATACTCGTACTCGTATTAGTATTCGTATTCGTATTCGCACTCGTAGAGGGACTTGGACTGCGAATGGGACTGGGAATGGGCTGGCTAAAAATTTACATAGCCAAAGTCGACAAAGTCGCAAAAAGCAACAGCGAGGCAGAAACAGAGACAGAAACCGGCTTTCCAGCTCACACACACACACACACACACACAGTCTCTCAAAAATACATATCCCAACACACACACACACAGAAAAACACAAACAGATACAAAGCTCACCCACATATGCAAGCGCTCCACACAAGATAACAGATACAAAAGCTACAACAGAAACCGGCTTTTTGTGTGACCTAATATTCGAGTCAACAACTACTACTTTGGCAAAAAGGCAGCAAGAATTCGCACAGAACCGCACAGAGAATTGTTCCACGAAGTGCGATTCTCAAACTCTCGTTCCTTGCTCGCGATAAGATTAGAGCCCCCCCCACCCACCGCCCAGCGGAAGGGAGCGGACCGAAGGGCGCCTTATCAGCGGCAGCAGCGTCTAAGAGAGCAGAGAGCAGAGAACAGAGAACAGAGAGCTTTTGCTGTGGCCATAGAAACCCTCCTGCATATTCGATTAGTTGCTGGGTGAGGGTGGGGAGGGGGCGAGTGAGTGGGTCTTGGCCTGTTCTTAACCTATTCCACGCCGCGCCGCCAAGTGAGAACGCAAACAAAAACACAATTATACCGCGTTCGTTCCCCTCGCTTCCTCCCCCTCCCCCACATTGTCCCGATGTCAGGCAGGCAGGCATTGAGGGGCCCTGAAGCTTCGTTTTGAATGCCGAGGCCATCGATGGGAAGCGACTGAGAGAGTGAGCGAGAGAGTTGGGGAGTGGGGGCGGAGACGAAGAAGACATGCTAAAACCACGAAATAATATGTACGACGAAGCTTTTGATACACTTCCAAAGCCCTCCATTAATTCTATGACAGCTTCGTAGGTACATATATACATACATATGTATCTACATACATACATATTTGAACATATGTATGAGAAAGATTTGCCATCGATGCGATATTTTAATTCGATTTCAAACTGCATTCGGAGATGCTTCCCCTCAGAGTGGCCAACACCTGGTCGGAGTCATAATGCCCGCTCTACAAAAGGTGCCATAAAACAACAAATGCCAATGATCGGATGGTCGAATGGTCGCAAAAACTATTCGGAGTTGACTCTTTATTTGCATTATTCATGCATACATACATATCCCATTTGTGATGCTGGTGTCTGTCTGCGTGGGCGATGATGTACTGTACTGGATATTGTCGGAGAGCGAGAGAAAGAGAGAGAGAGAGAAGGTCGGGGTCGGAATTGGGTTCGTTCGTTCGCATTGAGTTGAGTTGGTTATTTGGGAGAGTGTTGGAAGCTTTCCGAGGGGGCTGGGGCCGGGGACGGGGACGCTTGTCGTCTACTTTTTGCACCGGCAAAAAAACTAAGCACCCGGCAAATGTTATTTGTTGTTGTGTTTTCTGTTGTTGCCAGTCAGTGCCTCTCCGATTCCGATTTCAGTTGTTCTCTCTCTTCTCTTTGTGAAGTGTGCTCTTGTGCTTTTTATACATTGTTGTCTTTTCGTGTTGGCGCCAAACGAGAGTTTCTATTGTTTTTGGAGCAACGTTGCCACGTTTCACGTTGCTTAGATTGTGACGTTGTCACGTTTCAGTTTCTTAGATTGTGGCATTGTGCTGTACAGTGCCTCGAACATCTGGCACAGCATCAGTCCCCTTCAGATCCTCCTTCATTTGGTCCAGATCGAAGTCAGCAGGATCAAGTAGGGTCTCCATCGATGTATCCGCATAAGCGTCGCTCTCTTCGTCTGGCACAGCATCAGTACCCTTCAGATCCTCCTTCATCTCGTCCAGATCGAAGTCAGCAGGATCAAGTAGGGTCTCCATCGATGTATCCGCATAAGCGTCGCTCTCTTCGTCTGGCACAGCATCAGTCCCCTTCAGATCCTCCTTCATCTGGTCCAGATCGAAGTCAGCAGGATCAAGTAGGGTCTCCATCGATGTATCCGCATAAGTGTCGCTCTCTTCGTCTGGCACAGCATCAGTCCCCTTCAGATCCTCCTTCATCTGGTCCAGATCGAAGTCAGCAGGATCAAGTAGGGTCTCCATCGATGTATCCGCATAAGCGTCGCTCTCTTCGTCTGGCACAGCATCAGTCCCCTTCAGATCCTCCTTCATCTCGTCCAGATCGAAGTCAGCAGGATCAAGTAGGGTCTCCATCGATGTATCCGCATAAGCGTCGCTCTCTTCGTCTGGCACAGCATCAGTCCCCTTCAGATCCTCCTTCATCTGGTCCAGATCGAAGTCAGCAGGATCAAGTAGGGTCTCCATCGACGTATCCGCATAAGCGTCGCTCTCTTCGTCTGGCACAGCATCAGTCCCCTTCAGATCCTCCTTCATCTGGTCCAGATCGAAGTCAGCAGGATCAAGTAGGGTCTCCATCGATATATCCTCATAAGCGTCGCTCTCTTCGTCGCTGTTCTTTAGCATTTTCAAGCTCTTTAAGAAGCTGTCGTCCGCCAGAAGGTCCAGCCTCCGGACATTGTCTCCAGAGATGGCATCATCTGGCACAACATCAGTCCCCTTCAGCTGCAGATGCTCTAGATTGAAGTTCTCAGGATCCAGTTCGGATCCCAGCGAGCTATCCTCATAGGCGTACTCTTCGTCGCTGTCCTTCAAGCCCTTAGGAAAGCTTTCGTCCTCCAGAATGTCCAGCAACCGCATCTGACGTATAATAGCCTCCAGGGCCTGGAGGGTGCGTTCGACCTCCCCACCCCCACTGGTCGTAGTGTTTCTCTTCGAGCAGTGGTCCATCAGCCTAGTCTCGCACAGCTTCAAGTGGCCCTTGGCCACCGCCAGCCTGACGCCGATCTCCTTCTGGCGGGATTTAACGCTTAGCAGCTTGGTACGAATTTCTTCTATCTTCAGCTCCTTCCTCCCGAGGCCGAGGTCCTGCCGATCGGGCTTCCACATGCAACTCTGCTGATGACCCTTTGGGGGAAGACCGAGAGCCTGCGGTACGGACATGGCGAACTTTTTGTAAAATTAAAAAAAAATTCTATTTCGTTAAATCGAGAGAAATTTCCAATGATTCAGAATTCAGAATTCAGAACAATGCCAATTCAGACAAGTAGTATTTTGTTATACGTTGAAGGATACACAGGCCTAGCTGTCAAAGCAAGTTTCGTTCAAATGAAATTTCAGTTGTAACATCCGGTCAGAAAACAATTCCAGGAACACACAAAAATTATTGCTCTGCAAATGGATCAGTCGAACAAGATGGAGAGCCATCTCTCGAGATCTCTGGCAAGGAACTCAGTGCCAATGGTGCAGGCAGGCGTCCGTGAGAAGGAGTCCCCGAAAGTCAGAGATGCCTTCAACCTGTGCGGAAAGCCCAGCTTCATCATCTGCAAAGGCAGGAGGATTCCAGATCTGATCGAAGTGGCCAGCAACCTGGACACCCTGGATAGCCCGGATCTCGGCCAGATGCAGGCCGGCGAGGGGGCCATACTGAAGATCAAAAGCATAGTGAAACGTCAAAATCGCATCATGTCATTGGTGGACTGGATACTGTTCCGCAAGAAGGAGGTCTCCCAAAATCTGAGCCAGGACGAGGATCAGCAAACAGACGATTCTCTTGGCAATGATGATATTTGAAATTTCGAATGTTAAAGTTAGATCCCGAGTACACGAGAGCATATTCCTGTCCATAAACGGTTTAGAAATTCCTTAAAAATCCCAAGATCTGTATGTAGATATGTATGTATGTTTGGAGATGTCTTCTACTGCCTTCTATGGTCTTTCCCTTTTCTTTTCATTTCTTTTTTTTGAGTCAGCTGTTCGGGCAGCGTTCAGCGACTTTTGCTGTTTTGCTTCGATTCGATTCGCTTTATCATTTTGTTTTTCATAAATATTTATAAGTGAGCACTTTTGTTATTCTACTGATAGGAGGACGCAGCATATAGAATGGGTGGTGTGCCGCTGCCTCCCCCCCTGGGACCCTATCCCCCACAACAACAACAGCAACGGGGGTAACTGATTAAGGCTCTGCAGCTGATAGAGATAAGTTTATATATAGAAATGGGGCATACGGTTCCATTGAGGAGTACAGAAGTGCGCCTAGATACCCTGTAGATATGATTATAGGGGAATTCCATGGAATCTAGCTTAATTTTCAGCGTTTTGGCGCGTGAAAAAGCTCGAAACTAAGCTCTCGTGCTCTTGCCGCCCCTGGGGGCAGGGACTGATTTACCTAGTTCTAAGCTCTGGCGGTTTCGAATCGTAACACTTTCACGCACCGTCCGCCAAAAGGAAGCACAGAGCCAGACACTGGGAAGGATGGCGGGAGGGGTGCATGGCTGGGTGCAAGCTAGACCTGTCGCAGCTCCTCCTTCTCCTCCTCCTCCGCGTCCTCGACGCACACACACAAAGACACACATACAGACACCCATTCCCACAGAGATACAGAGAGCGTTGCATGCCAATGTTTAACCCTTCACTGCCTGATGGAGCCACCCAACGCCAAAGCAGGCAACAAAACTTCAACTGCAAAGGCACGCGACGCTGATGGCTCTGTCGACGCACGCGTCGCAGCCGACTGCGGGCCCCATGTGAGTCGCGCGACAAGCACGCACAGATACACACTCGCAAACACACACATAGCCTGTGCACAGATACAACGACACAGTAGATACAGCACGTCCATGCAAGCCTTCTCCTCTGCCGCCGTCGCCGCCTCCGCCTCCGTCAAGCTGCTTTTTTTGCAAACTTTTTGCCGCCGCTTTTTGTTTGCTTTACTTTGCGTTGCTTGCGCTCTCTCTCTCTCTCTCTCTCTCTCTCTCCCGCTCAGTGTCTCTGTCTCTCTGCCTCTGCCTCCAACTCTGTCGCTCTCTCACACAAACAAATTCTTGAGTGGCGGCCTCTCTCTCTCTCTCTCGCTGTGCTTGTGTTGGGGCTGCAGCGGTGGAATGGTTGGAAAGGGGAGCGAGCGGAGCGCATTCGTCGTCGTCGCCTTTTTGTGCTCGCTTCGTTTCATTTTCGCTTCGTTTTTGTTGTCTGAGCGCGAGCGTCCGTAAAAGCTTTGTGCACCCTCCCTCCCACACTCCCTCCCTCCGCCCACCTACTATTCATCACGACCACGACCACGACGACGACGACTTTTTTCAATTTCTTTTCTGTTCTCTCCCAGAGAAGAGTGCCGCTCCATTCTCCGCTGCCAAAGCCGGCCGCGACAGCGACTGCGACAGCGAGCTCTGCTGCCTTCCATGGGGTTCTTGAGCGTATGCAAAAGATTTTTGCACATATTCATCTTTTTGGCCGTTTTCGGTGCGTTTCGTGGAGCTCGCTGGCTCCTGACGGGTTCCCGCAACATTTTTGTGCGGCATCTGAGTTTTGAGTTTTTTGCGCGCTCTAAAGAAATTGTGTTCCCGTGTTTTTGGAGTCTGGTTCTGGTTCCGTCTTGCATCTTTCCAGCAGATTCCGATACTTCCTATATCTGCGTCACGATATTCTTGTTCTTTTTCGATCCAGAGTGTATTTTTTTTCTCGAGACTAGTGTGTGCCTGTGCAAATGTATCTGTAACTGTAATTGTATCTGTGCGATGTCTTGGCGAATTAATTCGCCAACAAATTTCAGCATCAATCAGTTTCTGTCAAGTCAGAAGAATATTTTTTATGTGTGCGTTTTTTTTTTTTCGTAGAGAGCTGTGCCCCAAATGGCCTTGTGATTGGGGGGTTTAAAGGGTATTTGCATGTGAAACAGATGTGCAGATTAGTTGGAGTCGAAACAGAAAGAGCAGATGGAGCCATCTATGTACAGTTATTTTTTTTTTTGGGGATCAACGATCGGTTGGTTCATGTGAATATTGTATGTATCATATATTGGGGAAGGCATTCATATGTCTGATCCCGAGTGAATAGAACAGAGTTCCAAAAACCGAGAAATGAACAGGAAGTGAAGGACTCTCGCTACACCCCACACCCCACACACACACAATATCTAGTGAATGTGGTGAATGGCCGTCGCTGTAGACCCCCCGTTGCCGTCACCGTTACCGTCACCGTCACCGTTACCATTGCCATGTACCCGTGAGGGTATCGTATCTGCCTGCGAGTAATATCTATTGACTCTCCCCGATGCGGTTCAACAATTTATGCCCAACTATTCGGAACTTTTGTGCTTTTGTGCCGGGTCGGGTGGATGTGCCTCTTTTTGTCCGTCCGTCTGTCCGTCCGTCCGTCCGTCTGTCTGTCTGCTGTTGCCCCGTTGTGCCATTGTGCCCCATGTGTCTGTGTTCGTGTCTGCCTCCGTGTCCGTGTCTGTTTCTGTCTGTATTAAGATCTGTCTAACTGTGTCTGTGTATCGCTATCCGTGGATCTATGTACACCCTGCACCCTGCACCCTGCCCCGAAGTGCAGTCGCCGTCGGTTAACTTTTATTTCGTTGACGTTGCCGCAGCTTTTTTTATCCGTTGTTTTCTGCACTAGATCGTATCGCACGGGGTTTGTTTTCCCAATGTTTTCCCCTCACACGTTGTTGTGTTTGTGTTTAGTTCTGGTTTTGTTGCGCCACACCCCTCCACTGCCACCACCCCCAAATGACGCCCCACCCGCCCCCGCACCGCCTGCTATCGGAAGCCTCGTTTTATCATCTGGCGGCGTTTTGAACTTGAAAATTTTGTTGTTCGCTTAGTTCTGACATCCCCCCTCCCCCACCCCCACCGCACTCCCCATCATGCATGTCCATTGTCCTCTCGTCCTTCCAACACACACAAACACACACACACACACAGTCTATCGTTGCACGGCTCTCTTTGCGTGGCGCTCTTTCGCTCTCTCCTGGTGGGGTGTGGTGTGGTGCGGTGGGGTGGGGTTGGGTGGGGGGCTTTCGCTGCTGTTTAGACAATGTGCGTGTGTCTCTGTAGAGGAAAAGCACGCGTGTCTGGGGTTAGGAATAGAAGAGCGAAAGGGGTGTGTGTGTGTCTGTGCGTGGGTGGGTGCGGGGGGTGTCTGTCTGCGGTTGTTTGTCTGCAGTATCTGTGTGTGTGTGTGTGTGTGTGTGTGTGCGTGCCATGTGTTGAACTTATTTTGGCAACAGGAAGCCAGACAAGACAAGGCTGCCATGATAACGATGAGGCATGAGCCCAAAATCGAGAATCGAGAGCCGAGAACCGAGAACCGAGAGCCGAGAAACACGCTGAACTCATTTCTCAAAAGCCCATCCACCCATCCTATAATTATCTCAACTATTAGCCCAATTCTCATGCGTCGGTAACTTTTGGTGGCAAGGATAATCGGATCTTGAAAGATACATTATATCTGTCTATTGAAATATTTGCGATTATTGTCCTAAGCTTCCAAGAGTTAACAGACGACGACGACGACGACGACGACGACGACCTTGCCCCTGCCACAAAAATCTGTGGAAGCCAGATACTAATGATGATATTTTGTTTTGTTTCTTCCCTCTTTAGGTGCTTTTTGACTGTTTGGAACATTTTTAAAGATTACGTTAAAACGTTGTTGATACTTATTGAAATATTGTTTTATTTAATTGAATAATAATACATAATAATAATAATAATAATAATAATAATAAAAACACCTATAACACTATATATATAATACCAAAACACGAAAACGAAGACGATAGAAGATCCGTCATCATAATACAAATGTAATAATAATAGCAGCGATAACGATAACGATAACAACTTATGTGCAATCATTTCAATTTATTATTTTGAAACGTTCTTATCACTAAATAACTGAATAATTTGTATATAATTTCCATCAATCAATTCTACGACAAAAAAAAAACAACAACAACAAAGATCTAACAACAACAACAACAACAACAGCAACATCAAGAGGAAATAGTACAACAAATTAAAGTTAATCTTCAGTTGTATGGAAAAACAAAAAGTGATTTTTAGTTAGTTTCTCAAAATTTAACAAACAAAATTCACAACAAAATTTGGAATACAACAAACAAACAACAACAACAAACACAGCAACAACTACAACTACAATTACAACAACAGCAACTACAACTACAACAACTACAGCAACAGCAACAACAAGAAAATAATACAAAATAATAGAGTAGATAAAGGAATAATAAAAGAGAAAACTGTAACCATAATACGAGAGCCCCGATAAAAGAACAGAACCACAGAAATCGAAGGATACAACAGATCAGAGCGCAACAAACCAACAAACCAACAAACAACAAACCAGCAAGCAACAAACAGAAGAAACAGAACACACAACCAAAAGGAAACAGCCAATAAACCAGACCACAAAGCAGATAGATCAAACGAAAGCAAACGGAAATAGAAGCCAAACGAAGGAACCAACAAAACAGCAGCACACAAAACCGGAAATAGAAATAGCAACAGAAAATCGAAATCGAAACAGAAACAGAGAACCGAAAACAGAAAACAGAAAAACCGGAAAACCGGATAAAGCAACAGAACAAACAGATCAAAAGAAATAGCCCCACAGCAGCCAGCCTACAAATCTACCACCCCCCCCCCAGCAAACCGCAGCCCAGAAAA